>CM060949.1:53864195-53931695 GCA_030765055.1 Mantis religiosa
AATTAAAAACCTAAAATATATAACACTATTTTTAAATTGTGACTGTTTAAAATTCTTTAGTACACATTAGACCCTCCCTCGTCTTGTTCTGTTCCTAAGCAGCTAATTTGCAGTTGCTCGAAATCACAACTGATTGCTTCTTCACTCTTAAGTAACAAAATTGTATTAAAAAGTTTAAGGAAAGCCCTATTTATGGTAAACATTTTAATCAGTAACACCATATGCTTCGATAACTTTTGCAGCTATGAATCCCTCAAAGAACTGAATTAGAAGATGTATAGCGTTTATTCGTACATACGAATTTTGGTAATTTTTGGAATTTTTCTCTGTTAGGGATACAAAACCTATAAAAATACTTTAACGCAGTGACTGTGGTGCAAGCTATGATAGCTGTGCCCTGGAAGTCGAAACTATAAACAGATAAGCCGCGCGCTTGTTCAATTTTAAAACAGGATAAGTGCTATCTCCAGCTAATTTGAACCATCTGGTTGTTCGCCCATCTCGAAAGTTCTGGAAACTCCTAACGACTATATAAGCGAGCAATATCGCAAGTTTGTCGGTTCTAGTGGTGGGAGCCCCAAGATGCTAGTGCGTTTCCTTTGTGCTGAAAAGCTTTCTTAGAGCGAGTTAGTGACGATGTACAGAGAGTGCTGTGATTGTAAGGGAATCAAAAAGTCTTGTGTTTGAGACAAGAGCGAGCAAAACGTCCAGAAGAAGGGCTGCGTCTTGCGCTCTCATTACGGAGTGAAAAAAAACGCGAAGAGACAAAGACAAATGGAACTGGATATTAACTATGTTGTAACTAGATTCCTATGTGTACGAAAGGGAACTACATTACTAAATGACAGCACAAACTACTGACGTTAACTAAAACAGACCAAGTCAGAGTATGTAATTCTTCTCTAGCAACTTCGTTTCTTATATACTGCTTTCCTTAAGTAATCTCCTCTATTCTGCTGTTATCCTTTTGTTAACTAATCAAGGATTCACTTGCATAAGCTACAGATAAATCTTCAGATAGTTGCACAATTCCATTTTTAATGTGCACGTTATTATGTTAGTGGTCTACAGGAAAATGATAGACTACAATTTATTTAAGCTCAGGAGATATCAGCTGTCATCTGATGCAACAATACAATAGTATGACGTGCGAACACACAGCATTACAACACAACTTGAGCAATTAAAAGGAAAACCATTATTCCTTCATTGTGTCATTTTCCTACATTGGCTATTGTAATACCTTTGTTCATGGAGAAAATGTGATAATTTGAAAGCGGGGTGCAGGTAGTGTTCATTAAATGTTTCTATAACTTATTGTTTTAGAATAAAATAAAGTAAATTTATGACTACTTATTTCCTGCACTCCTTTAGGCAGGATATGCCGAACTACGGCTCGTGACTGAACCCCAGCTTCTTTTGTTTTGCCGCTTTACGCTTAAAAACGTAAGCGAAGAAAACGACATACTTGTATTAGTTTAATTTATATATTTCCAATAGTTAAACAACATTAAATATTATGATGCATTATTCATATGCATATAATGTCTTCGGATGACCAAGCGAAATAGCTCAGCCTGCATTTGGGAGATCGTGGGTTCGATTTTCACTGCCGAACTTCCTGATTCGTGGTTCCTTTTTGGATGGGAGTTTCGCATGGCCGGGAAGGATAATTACCATCCCCAAATGTTCCGGTCCTCATTTCTATTTCATTTCACCTTTCATACTGTTTGGCTATTTCAGGGCTGTAACCAGGAAAATCAATTCATTCTCTCCTTTAATATGATTTTGTAATTTCTCATGTAACAGGTGTTAACGGCCTATTACTTTAAACTTATGAGGCTCTAAATGAAAGAATTATTATTTATTAAGTGGGCAGTTATGTGGGTAGGTAATCTAAGGTAAGGATTTTAATTAAATATGCTATTGTTACGGGGTAGTGACATTTAGCATTTTGAAATCAGAAATTAACATTTTGATTTTTACAGTTAGCATTTTATAGCAGTAATACATTCGCAATTTAGCATTTTATAGCATTTGAAAAAAGTTTAATTTTAAGTTACTTTTCTTTAAATGATGAATATAAGTATCATTTAGGTGAGATTTAAAACTCATTTATGTAGGCTTATTAATGACAGTGAGTTAAAAGTGCATAAAGTGTCAATTTATTTTACATTAATATAGGTCAAAGCAATATACAAAATATAGAACAAGCTGGTGCAGACTAAAGCATATTGCATAACACACACAGACACACACACACGCGCGCCGCACGCACGCACGCACACACACACACACACACACACACACACACACACACACACACACACACACACACACACACACACAATACATCCATTCCTCGTAGCACAATATAAAGAAAATGCACAAACTTAGCCTACGCCTCATATTACTCGACAGAGCGTTAAGGCGTTTTGACATTCTGGTGACCAGCGCTGCCATCGTCCCTTATAAGGTCTTACCTGGTCGATTAGAAGAGTGAAATATTAGTAAGTTGATGTACAGTGAGTTACGAAACACAAATAGAGCGAATGGAAGCTGCGTGTGTCTATATAATACGTTTTCTCGCGCCTGCCGATGTATGACACATTGCTGTCCAGAAGACATGATTATATCTGAACAGACTTTATATACACTGGACTCACCCTCTATGTACGATAAGCTGTGTTGCAAATTTTTTCCGATAAGCCTTCTCGCTTTGCCAAGTAACAAGTTTATGATTCAATAACGCTGTTGAATGAAAGCAGAGAACATATTTCAATATTATGTTCTGTCATCTGAGTCTTACTGCCACTCACAATTAAATTATATTCACTGAAATAGCTTTTGAGCAGCCACGCTGTTCGTAGGACCCCAAATATATTGTAGAGCTGCTTGGGCAAAGAGCATTTGTAGGCAGTCCCTTTCTTTATTTTTCTACATCGTTTGTAGCAATTGTGAATGGAAATATTCATATCCCTCAATATAACTATCCATTTTAACACGACGAAAAAATTGGATCTTACTTTTGCTTTCACTTAAAATCCTGTACTTTATTGAAGTTACTCTGCCAGCAGAGACAAGATTAGAAACCTTACCAATCTCTCAAAGCTTGCGTCTCTCAAATCATGCTCCTCCATCACTTCTGTGTCTAACTCTGTCAAGCTTGAAATATGTTACTCTAAAGAATCTTCAAACTATTCTCGGTGCGATTTCTTCAGCTTTCTCCATAGACAGTTACTATGAATTGCACACTTTTGAAAAAGGCAGCGGATCCAACTAATTCCTCAACTAGCTTACTGGATAAATTTGGCTTCCATTAGAATTTAAACAAAACTTGGTTATGGCATTGAATATTTCAGTCTAATTCCATCTATAAAAGAAAGTAGAATATTGTAGAAATGTGAAGAAGTGTGAAATAGAAGGGTGGTTGTACAATTTCATAAGCTTTAATCCAAATAACAAATTTATGTTACTTGTTGAGCTAGTTAAGCAGTTTTAATAAATAGTATACATGTTTAATTAAATTACATCATTTGGAAACATTTAAAGCATGTGCAACAACTACATATAAATATATTAATAATTTGTAACATAAAACTTCACTTTTGTTATAATAAATGATAAAAATTTTCTTACTAACTGGTGATGATCAATAAATAATAATAATAATAATAATAATAATAATAATAATAATAATAATAATAATAATAATAATAATAATAATAATAATAATAATAATAATAACAATAATAACAATAATAACAATAATAACAATAATAACAATAATAACAATAATAACAATAATAATAATAATAATAATAATAATAATAATAATAATAATAATAATAATAATAATAATAATAATAATAATAATAATAATAATAATAATAATAATAATAATAATAATAATAATAATAATAATAATAATAATAATAATAATAATAATAATAATAATAATAATAATAATAATAATAATAATAATAATAATAATAATAATAATAATAATAATAATAATAATAATAATAATAATAATAATAATAATAATAATAATAATAATAATAATAATAATAATAATAATAATAATAATAATAATAATAATAATAATAATAATAATAATAATAATCATAATAATAATAATAATAATAATCATAATAATAATAATAATAATCATCATAATAATAATAATAATAATAATCATCATAATCATCATAATCATCATAATCATCATCATCATAATCATCATCATCATAATCATAATCATCATCATAATCATCATAATCATAATCATCATAATCATCATCATCATCATAATCATCATAATCATCATCATAATCATAATCATAATCATCATAATCATAATCATAATCATCATCATCATAATAATAATAATAATAACAATAACAATAACAATAACAATAACAATAACAATAACAATAACAATAACAATAACAATAACAATAACAATAACAATAACAATAACAATAACAATAACAATAACAATAACAATAACAATAACAATAACAATAACAATAACAATAACAATAACAATAACAATAACAATAACAATAACAATAACAATAACAATAACAATAACAATAACAATAACAATAACAATAACAATAACAATAACAATAACAATAACAATAACAATAACAATAACAATAACAATAACAATAACAATAACAATAACAATAACAATAACAATAACAATAACAATAACAATAACAATAACAATAATAATAATAATAATAATAATAATAATAATAATAATAATAATAATAATAATAATAATAATAATAATAATAATAATAATAATAATAATAATAATAATAATAATAATAATAATAATAATAATAATAATAATAATAATAATAATAATAATAATAATAATAATAATAATAATAATAATAATAATAATAATAATAATAATAATAATAATAATAATAATAATAATAATAATAATAATAATAATAATAATAATAATAATAATAATAATAATAATAATAATAATAATGTAACTTTGGTATTTATAGGAACTCTAATCATATGAATAATTACATAAAAATAAAAGTTTTAACCCTTTTTCATATAAATTTGCTGTTTCTAATAGTTTTATTTATAGATTAATAAATATACCCCTAAATATAAAGGAATTTAATAAAGAATTTAAATATAGTATTAATACTGCTTTAATTAATGGTTTTAATAAAGACTTTATACATAAAAATTAAATATAAAAAACTGTTAATGATATTTCTGCCCTTAAAAAGAGACAATGATATTCTTTAAAAAATTACTTACCATCCTTAGGTTAATACACATTTTGAAAAAAAAAAAATAAATAAACAGTTTGGTATAACTTTAGTTCCTCAAAATAAATATAGTATTAAAATGTTTCTATATTTCTGTAAAAAGGATAAAATTCCTAATAATATAAATTCAGGTATTTATCAATTCCATTGTTTCGACTGTGATAAAGTTTATATTGGAAAGACAAAGCGTAATTTTGGAACCAGAACGAAAGAAAATTTTTGTAACATTAAGTACAAGGAGACTGATAAATCGGCAGTAGTAGATCAGTTTTGCTCATTTAACCATGAAATATATCCATAAGTTAAATTACTAAAACAATTAAATGGTCTGATAGATTTAATGCTTTGGGAAACATATTTATTTTAAAAGATAAACATCGCGTAATGGATTTTGAAAAACAGGTAGTCGATTCTGTTTTTAAGTTTAATTCATTTTCATATTTTGGTAGTACTGGCATAAACATAGTCACCTCTAATGGGCATGACCTTGACAACGAGGCAGTTTGAGCTGATGATGAGAAGAATTATTTCACGAAATCGCGATCTTCATCAATTAATAGGAAAAAATTCATATTTTCTTATAAGTTAAGTGAAGTTTTATGTTACAAATTATTATAATTGTATATATTTGTTACTTCAATGCCAATAGCTGCATATTTTACATATGTGCAACAAATTTTAAAATAGCATTTCGGAACATCTCGGAAAAAAATATAGAGCTATCACAAAAAGACCCTCATGCCCAATTACGTTCCGTGCACTAAGGGTTATTATTTATATAGTCAGTAGCTCTCTCATTTTCACTCCAATAATAAAAATATTGACAATAAATCATTCCTAGAAAATTGCACTCTAGGAAAAGTTAAATGATTTTAATCAATTTTGTTGCAATCTTACTCACAAAATCACTTACGAAATATTTAAAATAAAAAATGTTGCAGTTGTGGGACTCCTAAAAAGGACTGGGGCTAAGTAAAATACCATAATATGTGACAGAATGGTTTCTTTCAGACTAAAATAGGGTATGAGTGAAGAGTTAAGAAAGCTTATGTTCATTCAGGAAATCCTGGAATGATGAAACGTTAACAGTGTATTAAATATAGTGCCAGCGTAATATGGTAGACGCTAAAGGAAGATTATTCTGTCTACTGCTCTCAGATAATATCTCAAGAGCATTTATATGAGTAAACTGCTTCTTCAGATCCAAAGTGATGATAAAAGGCTAAATGAGAAATCCACATTGTATGAGAATATAACTACCATACTATTTAGAGACTGTCCCCTTTTAATGTGCACTGGTTGTCTCAAATCACTTTTTTTTTTTTTTTTTTTTGACAACGTACCTTACTCATCCTCATAATTTTGATAGTCCTCAAAACAGTCTCCCCTGAATGCGATGCACTTGTCCCAGCGTTTCTGCTAGTCTTTGAAGACATGCTGAAAACCATTTTTTGAGAGATCCTTAAAAATCGCCTCCGCAGTCTTCACCACTGCTTCTGATGATGGATAATACCTCCCATGAAGGCGTTTCTTCAAGTTAGGGAATAGAAAAAAGTCACATGGGGCTAAATCCGGACTATAGGACTGCTTTACGGAAATGTGGTCTTTTGAGCCTGATATGGACTTGCAATGTTTTCAGGACATCCCTGTAGTATTATCCAGTTACTGATGTGTGTGCAGGTACAACATGCTGATAAACCATTCAATAAATATCAAAGAATGAGATAACTATGACTTTCCCAGCAGAAGCAGCCATTTTTGCTTTTTGGGGAGTTGGTGATGAAGGAGATTTCCACATTGAGCTTTGCTGTTTGCTCTCAGGATCAAAATGATGTAGCCAAGTTTCATCAGCAGTGATTACGTTCGAAAGAAACCTGGGATCTTGCTCTAATATCAACTTTAACTGCATGCAGACCTGCATGCGAATGTCCTTTAGTTCGGGAATCAAGAGTCTTGGAACCAAACACGTCTCATATGTAACGTTTCTGTCACCAACGTGTGGGTAGCACCCAATGAAATTTTCAGTATTTCAGAAAGTGATCTTAAGGTATTTCGTCACTCCTTTCTCACAATGGCAGCAGCAGTGTTGATGTTTTCTTCCGTAAGAGCAGTAACTGGAGTACCGGTTGCACCTTCCCTTGAAATTGATTGTTTCCCATCTTTAAACATTTTAAAGCAACTTCGAGCTGTGCTGTAGGGAAGAACAGACTCTCCATAGGCCTCCTGTAACATTGTATAGGCCTCGAATGAAAATTTGTTGAGATGAAAGCAGAATTTCAAAGCCGCACGTTGTTCCTCGCGTGTTACCTCCATTGCAGTGGTAGGCGATACTGAACATGTCTGAACTTGCCTGGTTGTCAGAGGCGGGAACCAGGAGTACTAACAATGAAACTAATATGGCGTGTTTGTTCATATTAAGCTGACAGAATATAATAAGGTTGAATTTTATTGCGAAAAATTGACGTAAAAAATTATGATCATTCTTTATTGAAAAGCCCTCGTATATGTAGAGAGCGAATTGGGTACTACACAAAATTTCAATATATCATTTTGAATGGCATGATTTTAAGCTTGCTATCCCCTCACCAAATGTAGTTTTCGAAAAAAAAATCCCTGTTTGCATATGTATGTGTGAACAGCATAGCAGAGAAACAAAAAGGCTGTCAAATATTAAACTTTACATTTACGTTCAGCATTTTCAAAGGATGTGACAAGAAGATTAAAAAAAAAATCCGTACTGTTTTATTTTCTTAAAAATACTAACAGTTTTCATTGAATAACCATAAGTTTATGATATATGTACCTATTTCATATAAAATTTAAATGTTGAAATTTTTGAATGTTTATTTTTTTAATACAGGTAAACAATTACAGAGATAGATTTGCCACAAAAATGCAATTGCATTTAAAGCCACAATTTATATCAAATACAATTTTTGTGGCACCCACTTCAGTAGCATAGATGGTAGCGTGTCTGCCTCACGTTCAAAAGATCCTGAGTTCGAATCTTAGTTAGGGTGAGTTTCAAGGTTTTTCCAGGATTTTGCCTTATCCTGAAAGACGAATGTCGGGTAGCTCTAAGCTCCATGAACCGCGGACTCATTTGAGCACCATTTCACCAATTTCATTCATTGTCCGATCTGACTTAAAAAAAGTTTGTAGCTTATATCATTTTGCAATATATTTTTATCTCCTTTGAATTTTCTAATATTTAACTTTTTTGGAGTTGTAAGTCACTATTCGCTTTGCCCCTTTTCTTCATTGATCGCACAAAGGAGATGGAATTTCAAACCCAGCACATAACAATATATTTTTCAAAATCTGTATTCCTTTAACACTTAAAACGAAATATATAAATTTATAAAGGTTTATCCCAACTAAGAAGGAGGAAATGGATGAATAGTTTTTGTAATAATATATTTAGGAACAGAAGTAAAGAATGTAAAATGTTTTGAAGCGTTGCAGGCATCAAAACTACTACTAAGCCTGATTTTTTAATTTCTTTCTGTTGTAGTTCATGGAAGTTAAAAATATTTGAAATTTTATTGTGATTATTCCCCAAATTAATTAGTCGTGCAGTTTTCTGTACCTTGAAGTTAAATTGTATTGAACACTGTACGGCTAAAAAAACAATTATTTTGTTGAATATTTTTCACTCAATCATTTTAAATAAACAAAGTTACAAGAGATTTATTGGCCAAAACTCAGTTCTTCTTCCACTAATTGCTGGTTATTTATTATGTTTCTCTACTTTATGAAAATTGGTTTTACATATCTGATAATTTCTCCTAAACGGAAGTTGGTGGTAGGGATTTTATTCTCACATTAAGCAGCAAACCCATAGCTGTGTTCACGAATTCCCCATTTTCTTTCAGTTTAGATATATCTCCACGAATTGTTTAATTTTCTACATTTACAGTCTGGTTATTCTCAAATAAACAGGAAATAGATTACTAAAACCATTTGTAGACTTCAACAATAATCTGTACAGTGTTTTTAAAAGGTCAAAAGTTGGTAATGATTCGTTACATCCTCTTTCAGTCACTGGACCGTTCTCAAGATCTATAACCGTGTCTCGGAGCCGTCGATGGTAACCTTAGTGACAAAACAGGAAGTTCGCCAAGTCCAGGAGCCGAGCGGCCAGCCAATTTATGCTTGCTGGCTTCCTCCTTGAGCACCTAGACGTGCCGTTATTCCGTTTTTAGCGACGCACCAATCATATTATTCCTCTGACGTTCGATTAATAGAAACTGCGGCGCCGTACATATCGGGAGATCGTGGGCGCTTCCGGTCTACCTTCCAGCTACCAGGATTCGCGGCTTCTCAATGAAAGGATGTGCGTTAATAAAGTACGCGAGGTTACGTTGCGTGACGTAATCTTGCATAATAAATTAATACATCCGTGCCATTTTAGAAAACTTGTTATAATTAAACAATTAAAAATATTTCATTATAAATTATAAGAATGCCAAACTTTAAGACAAAATATCGCCATCTGGCTCGGTTACTAAGGTACATAGTATTTTGATATTTTTTTGTTCTCAAATGCCCGTCTTTACTTGATATAGTACTTACGTAACCAAAGAATATATCTGGTGCATTCCACTTAATAATCCATTGAACCGGTTTAATAGAAAATTATCTTTAAAAACCCATTAGTCCCAAAAAGACATTTCAAACAAAAACCTATGTATATGTGCGTGTACGTGCGTACGCCTTAAAGATCCAGGGTGATATATTTAAGTTGAAATTGAACTTATAACTTATTTTCCAAGTGTATTAAAATGTAGGTCAATTGATGGATATTAATCCTTTCTTCACACTAGCCGTATATGGGCTAAGATTTTAGATAGAGTCAACATGAAAAATTCAATGCTATGGCCGGGATTTGAACCACGGATCTCCTGGTTTCCGTCCAGTCGCTCTTACCCCTTGAGTTACCATGGCCGTCCTGATATTAAATTCTCCAATACAAAAGATTGATCCCATTAATTTTCTATACTCACGCTATTTCCTGACCTGGCATTTAATTTACTGAAAACAGTCTTTTGTTCAGTAATGTGAATACTGATAGTGTTTTGTCTTTGTTTACATTTGTGTTATATCCAGTGATTCAATTGTGGTTGTAACATTTAATAAATATCCTGATGAGTGGAGTGATGCACGCTCCCAAAACGTCGATTTCTAATCGTCTTTTCACCTGGCTTGCTTCCCGAGAATAACTTGAACACATTCTAATAATTTTTATTAGAATTGCATATCATGTTTGCAAGGAAAATAAGGTTTATATATTCAATTTTATGGAAATAGCCATGCAAAATCGACTTCATTGACTTTTGTATAAATAATTGGGAAACGTAAGAGAGAATTTTGTCAATCAAAGAATTGTATTTATATTCAAATATCAAGTTACTATTCGGTTATTCTCGTGGCAGCCTACAATTAGCAATAGATTCTTTTTTAAGTTGACCAATGCCTTAGCGTACTTTATCATTCTTACAGGATACGGAAGTGTTACTACTGAACTTAATACATAATACACGTTTATGTGAATTTCTGCAGCTATTTCGTTTTAAATAGGTTCACCTTTGGAGGCAATACATACCGCAACGGAGAGTAACTGCTTCATCAATGTTGGCCTAAGGGATTTCTTTGCTAACGA
This sequence comes from Mantis religiosa, assembly GCA_030765055.1. Classification (NCBI taxonomy): domain Eukaryota; kingdom Metazoa; phylum Arthropoda; class Insecta; order Mantodea; family Mantidae; genus Mantis; species Mantis religiosa. The sequence continues at coordinate 53,875,173 of CM060949.1, forward strand.
ATGGCCTCTAGTGCAAGTGGTTTCCTGCCCAATATGCGTCCTTCAAAGCCCCTCAGAGATACACGTCCAAATTGTTACATCTGGTGAAGATGAAGTGTTCCTCGTCCAGGAATCTACTCACACTTTTTTATGTTCCACCCTGATGCACAGTTTTTTGTCTTTGTAAGCAGATTTTCATTTAGGGCTTTGAGAATGGCTAGACATTCGCACTGCTAACCCTGCCACTAGAGCACACTGCACAGTAACTTCTGAGATACTGGAAAATGTTCCAGAACCACAGAGGAAGAGATAGGCTTATAGGTGTACTTGTATTTCAAAATCTTTCCTTACTGAACATCACAAATGGTACCACATATTTCAAACGTATCACAACGTCATTTAGTTACGATGCTGATTGAAGTTCATCTTGTAAAAATACAGTTCTAGACACGTTAACACTTCAAATAAGTTTTCAACCATTACTTTAAACTGAGCTTCTATCATAAACCACGCCATAAATGTCAAACATCCCCAGGGTATTTTCATTCATATCATGTCATGTGACAGAATTAAAAACCAAAGAATGTACGACACGACGAACTTCCCATATATGCCAATGCATATAAATACAAACAAATGCCGTCTGTTAAAGTGAATTTTCTGTTTCTGATCACTTTTTTTCTCCCCCCCCCCCCCCAAAAAAAAAACCTCAGTAATACTTATCATTATAATACCTGCATACTGCAAGCACCTTTAAGTTCAAAAATTAAACCAAAATGTAATATAAAGTATGAAGCTTCATTTCGTACTAATGTAGAAATTTTTAATTTTAACCCAGCAGTCCGAGGTTCATATCACTGAATATCGTAAATGTGTACATGCCAAGTCTAAACAGTAGTTCAGAAAATTAGGATATCTCCAAATATTTTTAAAACATTTTGAATTAATACCTTTAATTATTTTGAATTTAAACTTGGTCTCTGATATGGCAAATAAAGAATATAAATAAACCCAACTATAATAGAGAGTAAAGATTGCTCCATATTTGGACAGAGGACGTTAAAACTATTCCCCAACCTCCACACTAAGTTCTTGAAGTGTGAATATGGGAGTGCAAACAGCAACAGCGAAAACCAACAGTCAATACCTCAGTTACATAGGAATTTTAAAAATGCATTTATTAACTTGTATCGTGACTATTTTAATTTAACAAGCCAAATATCTCTCTCCTGTATATTTTACTGATATAAAATGGAATCGCCATTATGCCAAGGTGACTGAGTTACAAGTTGTATATTCAGCGATGATTCCTTGGCTTTTTGTTTGCTCGTTCGGTGGAAAGCCCAGAGGTTTGACTTTTATTTATTTGGGGTTATACCCTGTCCTCTGTGGTCAGTTATTGCAGTGTAAATAGATACGTAAATAAAGGTAAGTCTTGCATTCATTATTGTTCAGGATGCAGATTCATGTATTTGCTTTCTTAGTTACCACGAAAGCTTTCCTCTCGAATGAAATCAGCTGCATCACAATACACTGATGAGGCTATGTGTACCAAACATGTTTTTGGCTCTTTATATCGCTATTAATATATTAAATAACTACTGGTTTTTAAGTGATGTCTTTACCGGTCAGTGGGATTTATTGTTCTTTATCTGTTATTAAACGGAAGGAAAGGGTGAAATTCCAGGCGATGATAGAAGTTGAAATAAATGTGGCAGTTTTAGAAGTTTTAATTCAGATTGTACTAAGACTTTTGTTTAGTTCAGAGATCCGTGTCAGGGGTAAAGAGTGTAAGAAAACATGCTTACGCTTTTGATTTTCTGTAGACTTTTATTTTATTTTATTTATTGTTGCTATCCCAGCCCCGTGTAATCCATGTATTAGTTTGAATTCTAGTTCAGACACACGCATTTTCCTATAAAAGTTTGTTAACGATCTGTCATTTGCTAGAATCGTATCACTGCCATCGGTATACCGGAATTTAGTCAAGCAAGAGCTCTTTTACATTCCAGTTAATCTTCTGACATGAGGCTATAGCTCACTTTCTTCTCGGGCCCACCGCGCTGTGGCTCAGTGGTTAGGCCGCTTGTCTCTTACCAAGGCGGCCCGGGTTCGATCCCAGGCGACCGCAAAGTGAGATTTGTGGTAGACAACATGGCGCTGGGGCGGGTTTTCTCCGGGATCACCGGTTTCCCCCGCCATCTCATTCCACCGGTGCTACACCTTCATCTCATATCTTCAGTGTCATCGCCTGCAGTGCCGTATGTAGCAAAAGCGGGCGTTAAACACTACACACATTTTTGGGCAGCCAGCCAGGTGAAAAGATGATTAGATATCAACATTTTATAAAATGTTATAACTACAAAATGGAATACTGGATATAACACTATCATATAATATAATTTATGTTTAAGGTTTAATTTATGATATATAAGGTGTTATATCCAGTATTCCATTTGTAGTTATAACATTTTATAAATATCCTGATGATAGGAGAGATGTACACTCCCGAAACGTTGATATCTAATCATCTTTTCACCTGGCTGGCTGCCCGAGAAGAAAGTGAGCGTATTGGTCGCCAGGAAAGCTTCATGCCTTATGAGGCTATAGCGTTTAAGTAAACTTAAACACCATCGATCTGAGCGGGGTTTAAACTTACGACCTTGACATTAGCAGGCCTGAGTCTAAACAACTAAGTTACCCAGACCGGCTAGGGTTAGTCAGTGAAACATTTCATCTGAGTGACCGGAAGACACCTTTTGAAACGACGGTCCAAAAATAACTCATATCTGGATTAGAAACGCTGACACCACTGAAACAAACGACATACTATATTAAAATGAGTGGCTCATTTGTTTCTGAATAACTCCCTCACACCTTCAAAATAAGATCAGAAACTTGAGCATGACTTCTACCAACTAGACTGTGTTGAGTTCATACCACTTCTCTATTCTTATGTTAATTACTCTTACATCATATTTATTTATCAACTTCACCTTATTTAAGTTAATTGATGGAAATTAATCATTTCTTCATACTAGTCGTATATAGACTAAGATTTTGGATAGATAGAGTCATGCCATGGCCGGGATTTGAACCACGGATCTCCTGGTTTCCGTCCAGTCGCTCTTTCCCATTGAGCTACCATGGTCACCTTCATGGTTACTTCACCTTACTCGTTTCCTTGTTGATCCGTGTGGCTCACTTTATAAGTGCTGCAGTGGTGAAGTGTGCAAAGAAGCCCTGAAAGCGCCGGTTCCACAAGAATTTCAGGAGAAAAAGAAGGAAAACAGGAAAATTCGTGCCAAACAATAATTTATTTACTCTAGATACATTTTCAAAATTTATTCACGAGCATCCGCGGTGCTACGTCAGTTTGACAGCTGCTTAGATTATAGTGACCATTCAATACTGAATATTTCTGTATTTACGCTTTCGTAATCTTGAAAACCATGTTTCGTAGGTTTCCGGAAGCAATCGTGACTCTTCGATACTTAGGAAGCACTGTCAGATTTTGTAACGTGAAGTCCCTATAGTGTGTGAAGAGAATTTTATTATTTTTTTATTTTATGTGTCGCTTTTAAATTTAACTGTTAGTATATTCCAAAAGCATTAGTAATATATTTTACTAAGATTGGTATTTAGTGTTGACAAATAAGAAATTCTTTCAAAGTTTTAATTTTTAACAAAAGTGTGTGAATTGCATACTTTGTCCATATTAGGCTAACAATGCACGATGTGTGGGCCAGCGCTAGGGAAATTTGGAACATTTGAATCTTTTTTTTTTTTCTTTTTTGTAATTTACGTCCTCCATCGTGAAGTCATATCGGACGATGAATGAAATGAGTGAAGTGTTGCTCAAATGAGTCCGGGGTCCGTGGAGCTTAGAGTCACCCGACATTCGTCTTTCAGGATAAGGGAAAATCCCGGAAAAAACCCTATCCAGGTAACTCACCGTAATCGAGATTCGAACCCGTGACCTCTTGAACGTAAGGCAGTCACGCTACCATCTACGCTTCCTAGACGGGCGAACATTTGAGTGGAGAGGGGAAGCAGGAAGGTGTTTGCTTGTATAGAAGAAAGGAAATCTTTAAAACTTTATAAGCAATTAAACACAGAAAGTGGTAGGCAAAAAATATAGATGAATGTGACAAAACTGGAAAAGAAGGCATAGCATGGATGAGAGTAGGAACAATATATCTAAAAGGGTTGAGTAGTAATGAGGTAGGGATATGTGAATTTTGTGGAGATGAAGAGAACACTGTTCATTACCTGATAGAACGTAAGGAGTTATCAAATTGCAGGAGAAAAATATAGGGTAAGAAATGGGACAGTGTGAGCAGAGAGGTAGTGGCGTTACATATGTTAAAGGGGAAGAGTGAAAAGAAAAATAGATGTATAGGAGAATCTTAAATAGGTTAAGAGGAAAGTGGATGAGGGTTAAAAAAGCGAAGGTCAAGAAGAAATGACACCAAGCTGCTCAGGAAAACCAAAGGGTTATGGCCAAGGACCGGAGTCAGTGAGTAAATCTGAGGTCGGCTATTTTATGTATTTGTTCAGGATGTGTAATAGTGCATGCTCGATGTTAAAGTCAATGTAGTGAAAATGTAATAGAAACTCTACAAATAAATATCATTCATTCAGTAGCATTCGTTCATGAATACGGATTAATTTCAGATTAGAAGTGAATGAGTAGTGTGGAGTAAAGCATTGATAGAATCAGGTACAGAGAGGAAGCTGGGAATAGCAGAGCCGATTTGGTATTTCCTTACTAAGATGAACTATCTGCACTATATCGCCACGATTCCATCGTTAGACGATAATTCAATGTTTCTCGATACTTTTGTGTTACGCTTCACGTACCACTTCACTTTGCGGCTTTCTTGTCGTTCATAACTTCAGTATTCAAACTGCAACCATATCATTATGTTCCTTCAAACATCATTTCATTCACCTTATCAAATATCGTGAGGAAATCATTACAAAGGATATCTTCCCTACTTAAACCCGTTTATTTGTATATCCTGTCCACTAAATATTCTGAGAAAATATTATCTTTATAATTTACTTTAGATAAAACAGTGATTTGCGGAAATAGCTTCATTATGTTATTCTGTGTAGGTAACATGGCGTTTACAGGAAACTGAAGCAATAGTCAAACATTTAAGAAGTGGCTTACTCTTTTAAAGTCTTTCAAATTATGTTCACAAATCCGTGAGAATTAAAAAAATTGTCTAGCAGTGCACAATGGTATTAAAAAATTGAAAGAGCTTACAAGGAGTATGTATGGTATTATTTTTGCCCAAAATTTATTTAGGCTGTTAAGACCAAACGTATATTTTTTCGTTAAAATTAGTCTTTAGTACACAATGTAACCGCAGTATCAGACAGCGATTAGGAGGTGGCGAATTAATTGAAATCACGAGAATTAAAAAAAGAAGATAAATTAATGAAAATGCTTTGCTAAACTAATATAAAATATTGTTATATTAATATGAAATTAGAATGAAATCAGAGTAATGATTAAAATAGCGGTTTAATTAAGAATAAGATGGGAAGAATATAATTTAAGACAACTAACATGCTAGAATCCATGTAAGGGAGAGAAAATATTTCTGTAAAATCTGAACACAAGTCGGGGAGACAGGAAGAGGTGACCGTTAGCCTCTTTGTTTAAGGAAAGGTTCAATGTCTGAGAACTATAACCAAGAATATGTAGGAACAATAAGGTTTTCAAGATGCGGTCAAGCGTAAGACCTAAAAGGATTTACTTTGCTGAGGTGATAACGATGTATACCGTTACAAAGAGCCCAGGGTAGGCGTGACCCAACTCACGGTGGGATGTAACGTCAATGAGTTCGATGAGTTTTGCTAACCAATAAAGAAAAATCGAAATAAAATGAGAAACCAATAATAATGTAAGATTTGAGAAACGGGGAGAAGGGTGAGTTATTTTGGTCATGTGATAAGGGTTAGAGTGGGGATCAGAATAAAGTACGAACTGAATCGCAGAGTAGACGAAAAATCACTTCAACAGTCATACTACGAGGGGAAAGACGTGTTAGTGCGCGTGAAGAAGAGGTCGTAAAGATTTCTAACTCCGAAATGTAGGGAAGTCAAGAATAACGCAACCAGCGTGAGAGAAGCAGCAGAAGAAGTTTATAATAGCAAAGTATTCGCCGTATAAAGAATTAAGAGAATTCTGTTAGGAAGTTTAGTAACAGGTGGTCACCGCTACAAATCAATCTGAATCAACGAACTTAGTGAGAATTAAATTAAATCATTTTTGCAACGAACCAGTGTATTATTGAGATAACTGAGCAGCCAACAAACAACAAATCCATTTCCTACAACCATTCACCTGAGGACAAGAGATCTCATAGCTCCAATTAGAACCCAAATCAAAAGTAAACACCAACCAATTTGAAATCTGACATGCGGGTATGCCGCAACAATTTAACAAGAAAAGTTATAAAATAAATATAGAGATTTAAACAAATATTTAATTTACTTTTAAAAACGTCGATAAAACGTATAGCTCGATGAGAAAAGATCTTTTTTTTAATCTTCTTATCGAAAGCTAGGAAAATCCTGAACTCAAATACCAGATATATTATGTAATAGATTTTTCCGTTTTACTTTTTCATGCTCTCTCTTTCTACTATATATACACCCCTGTAGAAAAACTATGATCAAGTAATTTCTTTTTCCCTTTCTGAAAATACATAACGTTTCAAATGATGAACCTCCAAAGAAATCTCGAGTTTTTGACTGAAATACGATAGTTTACAAACCAATGTTCTAACCCAAATAATTTTCTCTGACCTCACTTATTAGAGGGTGCACAAATAATCCTTACTAAATCTTAGTTTTCTACTTATTTCATTTTAGTCAAGGTGAACCTTTGCATAAATACCCACGTTACACGTTTTATTACAGATACAAAGGAAATAGCTCCAGAAAAATGTTTGCCCGCCTTGATAGCGTAGATGGTAGCGTGTCTGCCTCACGTTCAAGTGGTCACGAGTTCGAATCTCGGTCAGTGTGGGTTAACTGGATAAGGTTTTTCCGGAGTTTTCCCTTATCCTTAAAGAATAATGTCGGGTAACTGTAAGCTCCATGAACCCTGGACTCATTTGAGCATCATTTCCACCCAATTCATTCACCGTCCGATATGACAGCATTTGAGGACGTAAATTACCAAGAAGCAAAAAAGGACAAATGTTTAACAACTGTAACTTGCATATTGGCTTTAAAATTCTAAATTCTGTCCATAAAATCATGAGAAACAGAACTATAAATATGAAAATTATGTTAAAAATAATAAAGTATTGACAAATTAAAGTCATTAATAGCGGATCTCAGAAATGGTTTCTGCTACAGAAAAGTATTTGAAAACATGGTGCATTTTAACGTGAGTATATTTTTATGCACTACTGCTTAATGTCTTAAGATTAATTCCATATGAAAAGCGTTTCACAGATAATTCCAAAAACTTTACATATATACATATTGTTATATATATATATATAGAATGTTCAGGAAGATTTCACAGCCACTAGAGAAAAATACAAAAATTTCGAAACACTGGTGAAATGCGGAATATGGAACTGGGAGCTTTCTTTAACCTATGGCATCTCTTAAAGTACCAAGTATTCACCTCATTTTTCGTTTTTAGTTACGCTGTTATCTCTCTCTCTCTCTCTCTCTCTCTCTCTCTCTCTCTCTCTCTCTCTCTCTCTCTCTCTCTCTCTCTCTCTCTCTCTCTCTCTCTCTCTCTCTCTCTCTCTCTCTCTCTCACACACACACACACACATACATTGTTCCGTAGCTCAGTCGGTGGAACACCCGCCTGCCCTGCGAGGGATCCTGGGTTAGATTCCCGGCTTGGAGTGGGAATTTTTTTTTAACCAAGATGATTGCCCATCTTCCCCAGAGTCTGGAAGTATGAATAAGAGTGTGGATGTGTAATGTTCTAATGATTAAAACCCCACGAATACGAGTTAACACCTTCGACATGTTCCAAAGTAGAACGGCCGCCGATATTACCATTACGTTAAAGGTGGGGTATAAAGGAACAAAAAAATCTTTTTTTCTTAAACTCACAGGCTCTCTGTACAGCCTAAGAGATTATATTGAGCATTTGTTAGAAAACGGGGTCCATTGGGAAAATATCACAAGAATTTCTCAGAGTATACGATTTAGCAAAATGCTTCCATTCATTTCAAAGCCCTGTGCAACTGGAACCATGTGGGTTGGAGTAACCTGAGTACCTGTAAGTACCTATACATGATTTCTTCAATATATAAATTTAATTTGTTAAGCACATAGCAATACTGCATGCCTTCCATGTACAAGGCGTTTATTAAGTTTAGGAAACTCATGCTAGAAACACAAATAAAACGGTACGTTCCAAAAATAAATAGCAGTTAACTAAGAATTATCATGCGAATATAAACCAAATATTTAATTTACTTAATACTGGATGTAAATTCACCATTCTTCAATTATGCATGACGCTGACCTCATGCGTGTACACCTCATAACCTTGGAGTTGCACATAGTATGTTTGCAGTTATACTGAATTTAACTGAAGTTGAGTGCACACCTATAGACTAAGCTATAAGAATATTCCTAGATACTCCATCTGAGGGTACAAGAATAGGTGGGAGCACTTAAACACTTTTCTTCTCCTCAGCAGAAGAGGCAGACAGCAATCAGTTTCGCCAGATGTCTACATTTTGAAGTAATTCTTATTTATCTGTATCCAATTACACGACTATATGTCATTTGACTAGAGCAGGGCTTTTTGTGCCATCAGCAGCCAAGAAGTAGAATCGTACAATCACATTAAAGTAACAATTCAGCTACAAGGGCTCAGTAAATAATTATCACCATTTTTGGTTTTATTTTGACAAAGTACCTTTATTCATCCTTATAATTTTAACGTTCCTTCTCAAAATAGTCTCCCCTGAAGGCGGTGCACTTGTCCCAGCGTTTCTGCCAGTCTTCAAAGACATGCTGGAAACCATTTTTAAAGGATATTCTTCAAAATCGCCTCCGTAGCCTTCACCACTGCTTCTGATGATGGATAATAACTCCCACGACGGCGTTTCTTCAAATTGGGGAATAGAAATACGTGACATGAGGCTAAATCCGGACTATAGGGAGGGTAAGAGATGCACTTCACGTTGAGTTTTGCAAGATATTCAGCAACAACATTGGCAATATGCGGCCGCGCATTATCGTGGTGCAGCAACCAGCCTGCTACATAGAAATGTGGCCTTTTGCGCCTGATATGGACTTGCAATGTTTTCAGGATATCCCTGTAGTATTATCCAGTCACGGTTGTGTGTGCAGGTACAACATGCTGATAAACCATTCCATGAATATCAAAGAATGAGATGACCATAACTTTCCCAGCAGAAGCAACCACTTTTGCTTTTTTGGGAGTTGGTGATGAAGGATATTTCCACACTGAGCTTTGCTCTTTGCTCTGAGGATCAAAATGATGTAGCCAAGTTTCATCAGCAGTGATTACGTTTGAAAGAAACGCCGGATCTTCCTTTAACATTAACTTTACCTACATGTTACCCCCATTGCAGCGGTAGGCGATACTTATCATGTCTGAATTTGTCTGGTTCTCACAGGCGGGAACCAGGAGTACCAACAATGAAGCTACTACGGCGTGTTTGTTTTACATTAGGCTAACAGAATATAATAAGATTGAATTTTAGTGCGAAACATTATGACTGTAAACAATTATGATCATTCTTATTGAACAGCCCTCGTACAAATGGAAAAAGTTCTACCGATACACAGGAAATAATTACGACGCAAAACACATGACCCAAATGGATCGCCATGTTCACTATGTCGGGTTAGGTTGGATGTCACGAAACGGACTAGGTGTGTTGTCGCAGTTTGATGGCGCATTAAATAACTAGCAATATAAAGACATACTCGAACACATCATGTTTCTTCCGATGTAATGGTTGAATTCCTGCAGAATAACCACCGTGTCCTCACAAATTAACAGTTTTAAAAGGTTTCTTTTTAAGCTAAGATATCACAGTGTTCGGTCGGTTTTCTTGTCAGATTTGAGTCTTACTGAAAATCGATGGGAGGAGGTGAATATTAGTTGGTTGGCTGGTCCCGTAGCTGAGTCGGTAGACCACCTGCCTGCCATGCTAAGGGTCCCGGGTTCGATTCCCGGCTTGGGGTGGGGATTGTTGTTTAACCAAGACGATTCCTCATTTTCCCCAGAGTCTGGAAGTATGAACAAGAGCACAAATGTGTGCTTGTTCTAATGATTAAAACCCTACGAATACGAGTTAACACCTTCGATATGTTCCAAAGAAGAGCGGTCACCGATATGACCATTACAGTTAAAGACGAGGTATAAATGGAACAAATAAAAAAGCAATTGGTATCACTTGGTCTGAGGATTAGGATGACATTACGGAGGGGATTCGGTACGAAGGCCACCATGCTGGGCCCATTGTTCCAATTCCTCCAAGTGGGGCACCCATGAGGCGAAGTACACAGAGAGCGGCCGACCCAAGGAGCCACGACGGTACATAGGGCAGTTCACTTGGATAGAGATTTCTCCCAACAGGTCAGGACAACGGACACGCTCACGCTCCCCTAATGCAGGACGGCAACGAACCCAGCTGCCGAGCCCCAAAGGTCCTAGGTAGGCGATCCGAGAACCAAAGGTCCCTGGCAGGCGGTTCCGAAATGGTCCCAACAAAGGAGCGGGGACCGGCAACCGACCTATCGGAGTATTTTTCCTCAGAGCATATCATTCTGCCATTCACCGCCGACACACCCGCCGACACTTCTGTCCTGAACGAGACCACCAGATGGGAGATGATGTGAAATGATGATGGAGATTCAATAGAGGGACACGAACTTCGGGGGATGTAATTAACGTACACAGCATTCGCCTAGCGACCCGAGAAAACCCCCGAAAGAACCCATGAGTCAGGTAGGTCGGTCGCGGTAATCGACCCCGGGCTCCCATAGGGAAGGGGATCCGTCCCCTTCAGCTGCCGTGGTGCGGGCGCTGCGGACCCCTAGCACTCGTGGTACCTCTGGCGTTACTAGAGGAACCTCGGGCCGAACATTCGAGCCCCTCCCTGATAGGGAGTTGTTCGGATTGGGTTGGACTCGATGGGGCAGTTTTTCCCGATACCCGTGGGAGATCGGGTACGTCTGCGGAAGGGGTTGAGTGAAGCCATTAATATTCCCGCGCACTAGCCAGCATAGCTAATAGGTGTGCTAGATCACGAGGCGGCTCCACCGAGGTCATATCGGTAGCCTTCCCAATTTGGTGTTGGCACGCGTAAGTGGCGTGTCCACTTCGATCCCGTGTTGAGTCCACAGGACCAGATGGGGTGGGGCTTGTTAGTCTCTAGGTCTTGCCCTATGGAAAGCCCAACGGAGGCGAAGGGCGCCCTTTTGGGACAGCTCGGTAACTCCTTGGTCGAAGGAGGCCCGGGTCATTGGTCCTAAGGGCCTGCCGAATGCGAGTCACAGAGGAAACCACGTGAACCATCCCGCTCGGTAGTACTTGGCCTGCAAGACAATATAACGCAATATAGGTCATCCTCAGAAGAAACACAGTATACTTGGGAGGAAGTTTCCCCAATTGAAACTTTGACTAGCATTTATAGCATCAATGTTTTTTAAAATAATGGCAGTAATAGAAGCAGAACTAGGCCAAGCATAAATAGCTCGAAATCAAATAGGGTTTACCAATTGGAATTATACGTAATATGTGCAATAAAGACTGCAAAAGAAGTGAGAGAAAGAAATGTATACTTTTGATACGAACCTAGGTAATCCTCAATGTTATGCACTGTTTATAACCGCTTGGCTTTCAGCTTATATTCCTCCGAATCAAATGTAAAAGGTGATACTAGAACGAAATTAAGCTCGCGGGAAGCGAGACAAATTGTGAACCGGCCGCGGAAACGACAAATATACTGTTTGAGAGTCTGATCTTTTTGAATTTATATTGTGGTTCAAGGATGTACTTCCTGTGAAACTAGGAACTGAATAGAAAGACTTGCTACTATATACGTGGGAGAAACCAAAGGGAGACAAAAAATAGCGTCACTTCACTCTGTTGGAAAGGGTTGACAGAGCACCTACGTATGTACTAGGTACAGGTTATATCTATGCCAAAGAGGGACACTTCCCACACTCCAAACTACATAAATCTATTGTGGCTAACACTCCAACTAGGCGGAAGAGATGAACTGTAAGACCACAAAAACATGTGGAGTCCTAACGTTTCCAAACATCTGCACAAATAAGGATTATCTGTATTACTTTAATCAATTTTCAGGATTTTACAATGAGTAAGACATAAACCGAAAATATTTAAGGGTATATAAACATCGGAAACTAAGAGAAATAAAGATGCAGATAACACTTAAAGGGATTTTAGCCTCTCAGTTCCAAAGAATATTACCGCACCTCTTATATTGTTTACTCCAAACAGAAACATAGTAATTTGTTTGCCACTTAATCGATCGCCATTCCCAATAATTTTATGCTCACTTCAAACCATTTCTGTGCGTAATTTGTTCAGACCTATAAAATGTAAAGCTATATAATTAGTCTCGTAAGAATGTAATTAACTGTGTGTCGTGAAAACAGTATGGAAAATTCTCAATACTGATATCAGAATGTATTTATTTACTTATACCTAGTATTTTGTTTTACTTACGAATAAAACGTAATCGGTTCGTTATGATATAATTTACCGCTTTATATAACCATTTCAGATTATATAACATTATTTCAGATACAAATGTATTATAATTTAACGCGTGTATTAGACAGAGGTAAGGTAACTAAGTTAAAGTAAAGAAAGGTCTCATTTACGTAGTTCCTCTTAAAGTATCTAACCTAAATGTGTCTAAGCATACCAAGAAGAGTAGACTTGGCATTAACGGAAGTGGCTTTAGGATGTAAAATGGGCTCATTGGCAGTCTTACTTCCATAACACAGGTATCATTAAGGTATTGAACTTCTACACAAATAGATTTTTGTAAGACGTTATACATTTATTTTGAAGTAACGTTATTATAGGCTTACTTTTTCAAATTGCTTTTTTGCATGTATCTTGGCATTTTCTTAGGGCGATTCTTATTTGATGCGTTTGAATCGCCGAGTCACCTTCTATTTTTTAACAACTTACATGGTTATTTTTTGTGTTCTAGCATTTAATTTCCCTTTATAAAAGTTCTTTTTTTTATTTTATATAATTCTTTTATTGATCGATCAGCAGTACAATGATTTACAGATCAGAGTGAGAAGAAAGTAACAGTACAATAAGAACAATAACACTCAGTGGTAGCCTAACAGGCCGCCCCCTAACTACATTAAGTTAGAACTCCAATAATACTCTCTGAGAAATTATGTCAATATTGAAGATGTAAGACAGACATCAAGCACTAGAGTCACTCGAGTCAGATGTATCACTTAGAAGCAGGTCCTGTGGTAGTCTCCTCTTCAAGCGTGAGGGCTGGCGCGTGCGGACGCCGATGTTATAGTGCACAGCTCCTGGAACTTCTTGCAGCGTGGAAAAGAAACGATGAGCGATCCTGCGTATGTAGTCGTGAAGAGGTAACAGTCCTAATTCGTGATGGAGCTGCTGATTACGGATGAACCATGGAGCGTTGTTATAAAAGTTCTCTAAGTTATATTCTGCAATGAAACGCTCTCTTTGCGCTCGCGTGTCGATAATGCAGCTAGCTTATTTCCCGAGTAGTGATTCGTTATTAAAAGGCCAAGGTAAGTGAGGAGAGGTTGGAGGAGCAGAATGCATTGCTGGTTACCATGGCTACGGATTCGACTCATAGAAGCCGTATATTCCGCACCAACTCGTGTTGCCAACACAATAAAGAACCTTCTTCCTACTTTTTCGTTTATTTGAAAACAAATTTGTTGGTAGAAGTGGTAACCCGCTTGAAGCGAGCTCCACGTGTCATGTGCTATTGTTTATTATCAGTTTGCATCCTGTGTAAAAACGTCATTTTTATGTGATCAGTGATTATTGTCTGATATGCGAAGTATTTAATTTTTCATATTTAAGGGATTTACAATGAACTTGGTGTGTTCCATTTTGCAAACATCCTTTTCTTTCTGGAAAAATGATGACAAACGCGTCCTGGCAAATGTCGGTAGGCTAATACCAGAGCTATGTTTAGAAAAATTTTGTGGCGGAGCATCTTCAAAATACATCAGGAAATTTAATACTCGTTGGTATGAGAAACTTAATTTTGTCGGACTGAAGCAGCTGAGAAAAAATATTAAAAAACTGCAGACGCTCTTCGGGAAAGCTAACGTCTATATATTGTAAACTACAATGAGAACGTTAAGCTTAACAGACTTTTCATGCAATATTGCATTAGGGAAGTGGACAAGAAATGACATTTCGTGGACATAATGAAAGCAAGGACACTTTAAGTATATAAAGGTAATTTTAAGGAATCTTTGGATTCATATACAAGGGCAGCCGCATCGAAATTCAAAACCACTATTCCAGTATAAAATCCGTTTTTGCGATGCTGATTTTGCGAATTTACGTTAGCCAATTTTCCGAGTCACCTAATCAATTCGACCAGAGCCGCGCCTGGCATTTTCCATAACCATATTAGGTCTTATGATCAGTTTAATTATTACTATTACTATATTTTATATTTTGCATGTTACTTTTAGACGATTTGATTTGAGATCTTTACACATGCTGCGATTAAATATAAATTCTTTAAGTCGTTCTCTAAGTCTGTTTTACTAAAGTTGCGGAGTTAAAATGCGAGCCTTTTTTGGTGACAGCGTGAATAATTTACTGAATTATAGAACAATATTAGTCTCCTGGTAATTTTAATGTCTTAAACATTTGCTTCACGTATTTTCAGAAAAATGCTTTATGACTAAAATTAACTAATGTAGCTAAAACCGGAATCATTTATTTAAATTGTAGTAAAACAAATGATATCATTGAAACATTCACTTGCTAGGACGTAAACTAAAAACCAAACAGGTAAAGTAGTTCAAAGTATCACATACAGATTGTTTATCCACGTTGTTTATTGAAATATTTAGTGAAACCTAAATAAAATAGATATTTTAAATAATGCAATACATTGAAATAAACAAATTATCTACACAGCATTTGATGTGACCAACAGTAAAATGCTTGCTTTAGTAGCGTAGATGGCAGTGTATCTGCCTCACTTTGAGAGGTACCGTGTTCGAATGTCGGTTAGGGTGAATTACCTGGATAAGGTTTTCTCCAGGATTTTACCATATCCTGAAAGACGAATGTCGGGTAGCTCTAAGCTCTAGGAACCCTAAGTTCATTTGAGCTTCATTTCACCCATTAGATTCATTGTCCGATATGACTTGACTTTGGAGGACCTAACTTACAACAACAGAACAGCAAAATGTGTTACGTTTTTAAATATTCACTATCCAAAGTTTGTAAATAATATATCAAATATGCAAAATGTTATTCTAGGTGTTGGAGGTTGCCAGATGACACAAACTTTCATCCAGTCCGAAAATAATTGTTAGATAATTATTTATACGTTATCTATATATTATATATGTATTAATCCTTACACATTGTTTAATTTCGTATATTATTTTTCTTATATATTTACACATGTGAAATGTTCGCGGCTTGCAGGGAGATTTTATGACTTTGTTTACTAGAAACTATTGTCCACGGATCCTGAAGGTAGGAGACCTTTGTAGAAGTTTGGAGTTCCAGGTCGCAACTGAGCGTCTGCTTTGGGTGAAAGTTTGGGAAAGCGCAAAGAAACAGGCCTCAGCAGATATTTTTGCAGCTTATCAGAAGGCAGAACACACAACGCTATGTATAGCGTCCAAATTTGGCCAATGGTGGTTTAACTGAAATGAAGCGTGAGGCCGCGCCATGTCTCAGTCGTTAGACCGCTCTCACCAAGGCGGCCCGGGTTCATTCCCAGGCGACCGTAAAGTGAGATTTGTAGTGGACAAAACGGCGCTGGGTGGGTTTTCTCCGGGACCTCCGGTTTCCCCCGCCATCTCATTCCACCGGTGCTCCATATTCATCTCATGTACCATCAGTGTCACAGCCTGCGGTGCCGTATGTAGTAAAAGCGGGCGTTAAACACTACACATTTCATGTCATTTGAAATGAAGCAACAGGGATGGTGAATTGCGTATAAATATATGGGAAAACGTATGGTAATTTTGTTCAGCCCTATTGACGGGAAACCTGCGCTACTCGCGATGTGATTATCGGGCCTAAAATGGTCCGTAGATCCCGCGTGTAAGTGCAAGTGAAATACGACAGCGAAGGGAATAATTCGGAATGCCAGCAAAAGGCATTCGTTCTTGTAACAGCCTGCTAGCCGAGGACATCAGCCGACTGACATCATCAAACTGTATCTGGTAGCTATGTATGGGAAGCAACAGAATATAAAATGTAGCTATTACATTTCTTCGACGTATAATTTGAGCTTCCGATCTGTCCAGTCGACCTTGGATCTCCGACACCTGTAGCAGTCCGGCACAGATAAGTCCTAGCTCCCACACTATAGTAAGTTCCTGACGCAGCCGAGGTACCCAACGTCGCAAAGTCATCGAATAACGTCGGAGAAAGCAGCAGAAGTAGAAACCAGCAGCCGCCACTTTGAGGGAGGACCTCAAAACGCGCCCTGTAGCTTCACGGACGCCGCCGAGATCAGGTGACCCGTCTCACAGATCATTCAGAGGCGTGCAAGGCCTGCTCAAGGCCCTGTTCTGAGGTCTTAACTACATCATAACGTACGATTTTTTTTTTTTTTTTTTTTTTTTTTTTTTACTAAATTGCTAATTCAAAGTGAAACAAGGCACTTAGGGGAATAAAAAAGAGAGCTAAAGACAGCAAAAATGTACAGTGCATATTGTTACATAGCACATGCCTTAATCTTTCACATAACTTTGTTTTCTGATGAAATAAACATTCATAGAACAAAATTATATTTTAACCTACATTCGTCTCACTATAATCCTAAGAGAATAATACAAATAATGTAGACCTCTTCAAAACACACAATTGTTTCAAATAATTTGTATTATTTGGAGTTCTTCACTTGTTTAAAGCGATACGCTGTTCAGCTGTTTCTCGCGATGTCTTAAAATGAGTATGGAATTCCTAGGCCACCAAACAGCAATTAGTTTCAAACATCTGATTCTATTTCTCCTATGTCCATTGTACCTTCAGATGTGCAATGAAACTATTTCTACAAAGGCTTATTTATTAGCATGAAATAGGCAAAAGAAGGAACAATTTTGGAGGCTATAAAGAATAAACAATAGAGAGGTAAGTCATTGAATGTAGCGCATACAAATCTTACATGAACTAGTTTAAACCAACGTGAGGTAGGTTGGTCTCTATTTTTTCTAAATTAATCCTCTAGGGACATTAAAGCTTTAACTGCAATCTTAGCAGATCTGTTGGGGCTTCTTTCATGTTCCTATATTTTCTCAGCATCCGCAACTTAGGAGTGCACATTTCCAAGAAACCCCTGCTCTGCCATTGTTATGTTTATATTTAGCTTCCTCCTTCCGCTTAAAGAAGGTATTATAAATACTGCCACAATAAGGAATCTAAAAATACATCACTCGTTACTTAAAATTCTCCGCTATTCTACTTGATCAAATGTAGCTTTATAATCCCTAAGTGCTACTTCCTCAACGTCACTGGTGTTATTTCTAAAAAAACTGATATTAAAAGTGCGTGGGAGTGGGGATACATGTGCTCCCATGTACTTCCCTATTGATATTCCTCTGTGGCCCTCCTGTGTCCTGTATTGGTGAGGGTCCTTGTGACGTCACAAAAACACGGACGTCATCAGCTCTACATCCTCTACAGGTTCAGAACCAATATGCCACTAAGCTGATCACGAGAGAGATAAGTACAGAGCGCATCCGGCACTTTCTGATATGTCAGCTTATTTGTCACGAGAATACCCGCATGGTGGCAAGAATAATAAAATCGGACATCTTCATTTGAAAATAATAATGTAAAATAAAGGTATTTTTAAAGACACTCTGCGTATATCCTTTGAAAAGGAATCAGCACGGACAGCAGAATTATCTTTCTGACCATTCATCTACAGCATTGAAGGCTTTCCATTTGGTCCAAAATACTATTTCTGAGTTCCCAGAAGTACAGTTACTGCAATAGGTATTCGTCCAATGCACGCGTTTATGTTTAAGGATGTATGCATAGTAGAAAATCATTACTATAAAGTACAGCAGGGACACTGTCTTATTTATAGTGAAAAAGAGTATACAATAAAGAAACCTATAATATCTATTCACGTAAACATAGTTAAACATTCAAAAGTAAAGATATGCAATATAGGATGCAAAATAAGTATTTGTCTGCATACTGAAAATGGTGTAGAGTGTTACGGTTAGTACTTAGTAGGCCCTCCTTTTCCTCTCTATAATCTCTGGTATTCTCCTTCACATGCATTTCACCGAAGATTGTGTTGTTTTCAGTATAATTTTACGCCACTCCCTTTCTAGAACGTTCTTTACATCCTTTATATTAGATAGCTGATGATTCCTTATATTTTTGTCTAGTATACTCCACAAATTCTCTATTGGATTCATGTCTGAGGATTGCGGTTGTGTCGGCAACCATCGTGGAGTATTATACAACCATAGCCTTGGATCTAAATCTGTGTGTTTTGGATCATTATCTTGTGTGAAAATATAATCCTCAGAAGGACCCATATTATTCACAGTTCTGAACAGATGTGCTTTCAGGATGCTTATATGAACCATATATTTCATAATTCCATCAATGAAACACAAATCTTTTTATATATATAATTTTTTATTGATCGATCAGCAGTATAATTCTTTACAGATCAGAGTGAAAAGAAGGTAACAGTACAATAAGAACAATAACACTCAGTGGTTAGAACTCCAATAATACTCTCTGAGAAATTATGTCAATATTGAAGATGTAAGACAGACATCAAGCACTAGAATCACTCGAATCAGATGTATCACTTAGAAGCAGGTCCTGTGGTAGTCTCCTCTTCAAGCGTGAGGGCTGGCGCGTGCGGACGCCGATGTTATAATGCACAGCTCCTGGAACTTCTTGCAGCGTGGAAATGAAATGACGGGCGATCCTGCGAATGTAGTCGTGAAGAGGTAACAGTCCTATTTCGTGATGGAGCTGCTGATTACGGATGAACCATGGAGCGTTGGAAAACACAAATCTCCCACAATATTTGCACTCAGGCTGCCCCAGACAAGTACTGAACCGCCTCGATGTTTAACTGCAGCTGTTATATTTTTCTCCTCAAGCTCACAATTCTCTTTTCTCCACGTTATTATTCGCCCTTCTGACTTAAAGAACTCAAATTGACTCTCGTCAATAAATACAACCTTCTTCCAGAAATCAAATCCATAGTATTTATGTTCTTTTGCTAAAGCAACTCGCTTCTTTCTGATGGTTTCTACGGGCTGTTCGGCCTCCAACTCAGCTTCATAAAGCACGTTTCTTATAGCTTTTGCTGAAACGGACTTTCCTGTGTGCATTTGAACTGCAATAGTAAGTTTTGGAGCACTTACTTTAGGATTTTTCTTGACTTCTCTAAGTAACTGTCGTTTCTCCATTGCAGATAGAACTGCAGGACGACCGCTTCTTGAATGATTTTCGTTAGTTTTGTTCTAATCAAACCTGTATATAATAGTCTTCACTGTACTGGTAGGTCTTCTAATGGTTTCTCCAATTTCTTGAAAATATTTTCCTTTTTAAATAACCCGATACAAATTTATCTCTCTTCTTTTGTAGTTTCACGAGTTTTCGACCTATATTACCTAAATAACAGTCAACTGCTTTGAAAACAGATATGGAACTGTGAACGACAGTTAATGAAACAACTGCATAAGAAAAGGGAAGGGGTGAGTGTTAGCGAGGCACCATACCTGGAATCTTGTTATCTAGAAGAATACTTGTTCGACATAAAATGGGACATCATTTTAAATAACGTAGACCTGTTCACTAACTAAACAGTATATAAACCCGAATTGTGTTTCATTTTAAGTCTAGATATCAACCGATATAAGAAAATAGTTCTGGTTCATTTCTTAGCTATATTTTGCTGATTGTGCTTGTTATATTCTATGTGCTATGATTAGACGAACACGTTTATCTTCCCTATCACGTATACAGCAGGTATGGAAAATGCTATGCTCCATTCAAAATTGCTATATAGAAATATCGCCGTAAATGTGGATCTCCAAAATTATACGAGAACTTTTAATAAAAGCCCCATGTGTATTGTGTAATGTATGCCTGCGTTTCTTTGTAAATAGAATAACTCAACAGCATTCTAAACTTTCAAGTACCTTTCAAATCTGAAACAGGAAGATTTTCTAGAAAATCTCCAACACTAATTAGGCTTTCTATGAAAACAGTCTTCCAATTATTTCTTTTATTTTTTCAAAAAAGGCAGTAACGGTCTTGCATTACCGAGAAAAATTTTGAAAAGAGAGCCACAATTATTAAATAAAACATTTTAAAAATAAGAAAAACATGAATGAAAGAAATTATGCAGAAAAGCGTATTTTATCTCCCCATTTTGGGCACAAAAATGGAGCTCTCGTATCAAAAATTGTGGAAAACTAATTTTACATCCCTCCCTGAACTTCATTAAGTTGTTTTTTATCGGGATTAAACTCCGAAGGGCCATCATTAAGCCCCTCGTATAATTTGCTGTTTTCAGAATTCTGTACCCACATTTAAGCATTACTAAAAATGTATTAACATTCCTTTAAAGGAGCTGCAGGCTGCAGTTTTGGTCCCGCCCTGGTACCGTTGCACCACTGTTTAAATTGTGAATCAACCCAGTTCCGCATCGGCCGTTGCGGAAATTGCATAGTACGACAATTTGCACCGTAACTGTCGGGGACTGCCATAACGTTTGGGTTGGGAGTAAATATTTGTCTGTTCTTGGTGGGATTTCACCGATAACCATGACGTAGAAATGTGTGACGTCAGTTACAGAACATAAGCCTAGGCCATAAAGTTCTATTTCCGCTTCAGAGCTATATACTCCTTCGAAAACGTAATTATGTAACCCTTTCTTAACACTTTCTCAACTATTTATAGTAAGTAGAGGAACTAATGCAATCAGCAGAAATACACTTTTGAGACCTCCTGGATCCTTACAAGAAGTTTTACAAAAAGTTCCCCGTTAGTGTTTGCGTTTGAACAGTAATAACACATTGAACTTATAACACGATGCAGATGAATGACTTCGTAAGTTTGCCAAATTGTTTTGGTAAAATGAGTTTGTTAGGAAAACAGGATATTTTTCTCAAATGTGACTCATTTTGATTTAAAATTACAAACCTTGTCTAATTAACTATATTATCTTATACCAAAGGAATTTCACAACAGCATTTAGAGGTTATTTGCATTATTCTAAAATCCCATTTAACTATATATTTGCAACATTATTTTAGGGGGGAAAAAAGAAAACTTACATCAAAGAGGCCACTCGCAGAAATAGGTGTTTAAAGAGAAATGCATAACAAACGATTTCCCTGCAAAGAGACCACATCCGAGCACACAGATACTGAATACTTGAGATTAGTACAGTCCGATCCATTTAAGCCTGAACCATTTCAATAGGTCATAATTTCCCTTTGAAAGCTCGTAGAATGTAGAAATTTGTTTAAATGATCTCAGTGGCTCTGGAGAATTGACAACACTGCCAATTATTGACAATTTTATTTGATACGACTGTAGACGCTGAAGTTTATATGGGTATCTCCAAGACATTTGTGGAGCAGCTGGAAGATATCGAATTAAGAGAAGATTATTTCCAGCAAGATGGAGCAAAGTACCATACATCTAATGACACCATGGAACCTGTAACCAGTTTCTTTGATAATCGAATAACCTCAAGAGGTCTGTGGCCCCCAGATCCCCTGACCTAACTTCGCCGGATTTCTTTATGTGGTGGTATCTATAAAACAGTGTACAAGAATAGGTCAAGGATATTTGATGTTCTCAAAGAATCCATTCGAACGGAAATAAGTAACGTTGACGAGGATACTCTCCGTGAAACTTCAGAGAATATGGTGAGACGAGTGCAAACATGTATAGATGCTGGTGGAGGATATTTCCAAAATTTTCTCTGAGCTGTAAACATTGTAATGTAATCTCCCAATGTTATATTATATTCTCCCAAAAGTTGCACGTGTGTCCTATTATTGGTTCAAAAGTTATGACCTAGTGAAGGGGCACAGGTTTATATGGATCGCACTACACTAATTTATAGAGCAAACTTCCCCATAAAGTTGAACTAAATTTATCCACTTAAAATATTGTAGGAGCTATTACTTTGTTTCTTTTGAACGATGCAAAGTTCACGTTACAAATTCTTTCACAACGTTTACCATTTAGTCTTCTTTAATATCTTATTTTATGAAAATACGTTATAGTAAAGCCATTTAGGCCACTGAAGTAACAGATATAGGACACATGTAAGTCCTTGGACATTGAAATTAAAGTATTCGTATATATATAACTCTTCTTGAGAATCTGCTGCCGGATGCTGCAGTAGTGAGCTGTGGGATCTTTCTTTGAGGATATGCGTGGTTGAATGTGAGGACAGACAAAACCAGTTAAGTTGACTGATAAATTAAATGTACGCAAATAAAAGAGATATTTGAAGAGATTTGCCGACATTGGTACTTAAGTAGTTACAGTTCCTGCAAGTAAACTATGTGTGTTTATAACATCTGTACGCTTGAAGGGATTAATAAAGACTGTTCTGCTCTATGTTTAACATAAAATATTGCTGTTCATTTGTTTCATAGCACCACAAATTTGAAATGAGCGGAATAGCTCCGCTCAACCCTTCTAATCACTTTTTCATAAATTGTTTGTTTAGTAGTTTAAAGGATAATGAAATGAGAAACTAAAAGCAGTAAAATGCGTTTTCAGCAATATTTGGTTTCTATTTGAAAGCAGAAAGAACGAAAACGCACTTTATTCCAGTTAAGAGGCCAACTACCAAGGTACCCTATCGTGTTATTTATTTTATGGTTATGTTGTGAGTGAAGTAACTATGCAAGTTACATTACACGATCATGCCTGTAACTTTACTTTTATAAAGCCGACAAATTAATAACTTTCACCACACTTTCATACATACCAGTATAATATATGAATGGTTACTCCAACAGACAAGAATGATTCACCGAGACGCAATTTCAGCATAACCTTGTCGCAATAATTAAGACAGGTTTGCTGAAACAGCTTTGTCAAGTACAGGGTCCAGTTTTTGGATGTTGCTTGGGTAACAATTAATATAGCAGGATATGCAGATGTTTTCGTGAGATCAATTTGATACACAGCTATAAAATATTCTGCCGAATTATCCGTTATGTACTTGTATATCCACTTTACAAGCAACATGCGCCATTTAATGTCAATCCAAAAAAATAAAAAAATAAAAATTTAAATGTGTGTATCTATTAACATGGGTGATATGCACAAAAATCTTACGCGTACACGCACATAATGCTCTCTTCTCACTTTTATTTATGGTATCTTTAAAACACATTACTTTATGCTCAAGTTCTTCTCGGGAAGCAAGCCAGTTGATAAGACGATTAGAAGTCGTACATCTCTCCCATCATTAGGATATTTATATATCCTATATTTATATCACTGGATATAACACAAATATAAACAAAGACAAAACACGATCAAAATTCACATTACTGAACAAAATACTGTTTTTAGTAAATTAAATTCCAGATCAGGAGATCGCGTGAGTATAGAACATTAATTGGGTCAAAGAAACGTAACTACTTATATTGATTATTTATCTGTATAGATCTGTGCTTCTTAAGTAGACGGATTTCTATTTTAAGGCCGGTTTCCAAGAGGAGCTGAACTGAAATCCAGCATCACGATTAAGCGCGCTCCTCTCGGAAGAAATGGCCAAGCCCCCTTCACTCTCGCTACCAGTAACTGTTGCATTTTGCCAAGATGGTTGTCGCCCGAAAGGTGGTTCTATGGTCGTTATCAAAACAATGCTCTGCCAGTTCAGACTTCTCAGCTTGGGTTAAATGAATGTTCGGTTCGTGTTCATTTATTCTGGAAGCGATGGTCCTTCCGGTTTTTCCTATATACGATGTCCCACATTCACAGAGAATGCGGTACACTCCCGGAACTTGGAAGTCCAGTTTGTGTTTTACTGATCTGAACAGCTGTTTAATCTTCGAAGGTGGCCTGTGGATGGTCATGATGTTGTATTTGGCGAGAATTCTACTGATTCTGCTAGAAAGGTTGCCGGTAAACGGGATGCAGGCTGTAGCTGTAGGCTTATCTGACGCTTGCTGTATCACAGGTTTCCTTTTCCTAGCTTTGGAGATCGAGGCTTCATTGTCATATTCGGAGTAGCCGTTTTGACGGAAAGTGAGTCTCAGATGCTGTAATTCTTGTTTTAAGTGGCTGGGATCAGAGATAGACAAAGCTCTGTGGGCCAGTGTATTGAGAACTCCCAGTCGTTGAGACTTATGATGGAAACTATGAGCATTCAGATAGAGATCGTTGTGTGTAGGCTTGCGATATACATCATGTCCCAGTGCACCGTTGCTGTTTTTTTTTAAATAAGAACGTCTAAGGAGTTCCATCCTTCTCCACTTCCAAGGTAAACTGTATTTGAGGTCGAAGGCTGTTGAGATGCACAAGAAAGCTAGGCAAAGTGTCTGATCTATGTGGTCAAATAACAAGAGTGTCATCCATTTATTTACTTCATATAATAAATGTAAACGTTTGCTGAAGTGGTTTCATTACACATTACTTATAGGTACATTGGCAACAGAATTTAGTATCCTTAGGCGATAATAAAATCCTTTATGTTCTGGTCGCTTTTGATGACTTTGAATTTCCCATCTCTTTGCATGGCACCAATTACGATTTCCTATTTGAGAATAATATTAAGTATACAAAATGTAAACCAGTAACAAGGAATATTTCCAAGATATTTATCTCTACAAATATGAATTATATATAAACAGATCTATATGTAGTAAGATTTTGAACCCTTTTTACGATTTATCAGTTAAGCAGAAGTCGTTCAGAATGATGAGGACTTCAGAGGTTCTTCTTAGTAATTTTAATATATAACTTTAATTTTTCATGCAAATGTGTAACATAAATGGCACTTCAGTCAAAAGAGTACCCCTTTTAGAGTGGTTTGTGGTGGAGGACTGTTTTTCCCCAAAATCTTTGTATCACAGCATTATAAGATGTTAAATATGAATACCAAGTTTGAATGAGTAGAGCCAGACTGAAAATTTCAGTGAAATAGCTGGGATTGGAACCATGGATCTCCCGCTCACCATGCGGTTGCTCTAACCCACTGAGGTACTTTGACCAACATACCGACCTGATATTCAATTCTCCAACTAACTCGTATGTTTCCCAGTAGACCACTAGGGGTTCAACCATAGGTTCACAATAGGATAACAGCATTGGTTCAACCCATGTTCATTCTTATTTTGTAGCTCATCTAGTTAGCTGTGTTTACCTGTTTGTTGAACGTAGTGGGGACAAGAGGGAGGGTAAATTCACACTTACAGTGCTTTCCTTCCCAGCCCTAACACACACCATGAGCCTGACAACACACCTAAAAGAGGATAATAAAATGAAATGAACGGAAGTTATCTAAAGGGGAAAAAAAACGATATGAGAGTAAGCAAGCATCCCAGTATTCGCTTAAATAACAAAGAGAAACCACAAAAACCAACCCAGAAGATATATCCGTGACCTCCCAAATGCGAGTCACACACTTGCAGTGACGCCGCCTTCCTTGGTAACACGAGTGGAAAGAAAATTACAGATGATGATCAAAATTCATTGATAGGTTGCTAACTCTGTGTTGTACTTATAAATCATACCTGCTTTTTGTTTGTTTTTGTTTTTTCGTAAGATATACGGTTATTCCAGATCACTGAGCTCAACTAGCGGCGCCAATGCAACTGAAACAATTTGGAGCTACGGGGTTTGAGAATCACTGGCCCATAGAGCTACGTGACATTCGCGTGATGAAAAAGCAGCCAAGCAATGCGAAGAAAGCTGCATTATCCGCGAGATGCACCCTATAATTGAACGTGCCGACAGTCAGCAGGGCCATGGCTTGAGGAAATTCCTTGTCGACCACACAACATGTGCAACGTAGTTGAGATAAAAAAAGTGCTTTCACGATCGTGGTAAGAGCAGCCAGACATACGGTACACATTTTGCGTCATTCATTCTCACAGCTTCCCTATAGGAAAATTACTCCATTCTGAAACCTCCCTCAATTACTCATGCATAATCACCTTATGATCTATTATTAAATGTTATAAAATTGTTTTGTAAGTGTTACTTTAGGTTCTATTCCACCTGGAGAGTTCTCATTAATCACCTGCCCTTCATAATGTCAGAGTTAAATGACAGTTCTTGCAATGAAACTATCATTGTATTCACACAGCTAGGCCCCTGAAAATTCACTGCACAATGCCTGCTGTACATAAACCATGTGCACCCAAAATCTGCTAAGGAGTATAACTGAAGCCTGGATAGTGTCAAATGTCACCACTTGCAAGTAACTGCTGAACATCCTGTATCAGCTCAGATCCGGGTGTGGGGGATGGCGCTCCTTAAAGTGCCATGTGTAGACCGCTGCCCTGCAGTGGCAAACAATTCTTCCCATAGATTGTTGTTACCTATATGTTCCTACATTTTCTGGACTAATTTTCGGATACTTCCAACTATACTCCGCACACGATTTTTATCACATTTATTCCACACAGAGCAAAGATGATGAAATCAACCCCTCAAGCGAATGCCGGTGTGAGCATAGTGGTAGTTCATTTATTAGACAAGGAAATTAATTTGACCATGTAGAATTTACGGTCTGCTTATTTATAATAATTGAACGAACAAACAGTACAGTAAAACTCAACTGGCTCTTCTTTCTAATATGCGACGCGGCTATTTTGTTTCTAAATCCTTCACACATTTTGATGTTTTATATACAACCGTAATTTTTAATATAATTTCTTTTCTCTTTAGTGAAATTTCGTGTTGGAGGGCATTCTTTTAACGTTATTAATTGTTTATCTACTTACTGCGTAATGTAGCCATATTGAAGAATTCAGTGAAGTCAAACTATGCTTGTTTCTCCACTGAAAGCAATGCTGCCAACAGTCTTACTTCTTCTGAAATTACACTATATCGCCCGGTCAAATTTTGTTACTCATGCACTGCTTTGCATATAAACAAACCTGCGACACGGCGATAATGGAGTGCGCCGTCGGAAATACATGTATGAGCTGACGGACTGTATCGGACTGGTTCGGCTACTGCCGCGAAGTGTGAATGTCAAATGACACCAAGTTTATTTGTTCTATATTTTGATCCGTCCTTAAAAAACAAAAAGTTACTTTTAATGAACAAGAAATACACTGTTAGAAAGAAGAAGGTTTGCTCTTTTCATCATCATAGAAGGCATCCGTATAAGATGCTTCAAAATAGTTTTATAGCCTTACAAACATAGCATCTATTAGATCGAAGTTTGCAATTTTCGTTCGGTATAGCACAGTCAAATTATATTGATGGTCACCATTTTAGAGCAGAAATACTATTAAGATACTTTGAATATATTTAGGATATGAATGAATATATTTAAGAAAATACCTCCTACTCCAAATAATCCATTACAAAGAAATTTGTTCGTATTTTTTATTATTTTCTCTAGATAGCTCTTCTGCTTTTTCCTTTATGTTTTTCATTTTTCCTAACATTGTTTTAACGATTTTGGTTAAAATAGTATAAATTAAGGTATTTACATCTTAAATGAAAATTATATCTTGAATATTCTGGAATAGTTTATGAAATTCTGTTCTTCTGAATACTTTTATGTAATTAGAGATTGTAATTCGAAAAATTAGATCTGATTCACCGATACAAATTATGTCAAACTGATATTGTGGACGAACCACTCCGAGACATTCCTTTGAAAAAGACAAATACATCCCATTTAGTCATAAAGGACGCCTCGGTAGCGTACATGGTTGCGTGTCTGCCTCACGTTCAAGAGGTCCCGAGTTCGAATCTCGGTCAGAGTGAGTTACATGAATAAGGTTTTTACCAAGGTTTTCGCTTATGCTGAAAGAATAATGTCGGGTAACTCTAAGTTCCATGGACCCCGGATACATTGAGCATCATTTCACCCCTTTCATTCATAGTCCGATATGACTAAATGTTGGAGGACGTAAATTACAAACAAAAAGAAATGAAATGGGTGAATTGACACCCCAATGTGTCCGGGGTCCATGGAGATTAGAGTTATCCGATATTCGTCTTTCAGGATAATGGAAAACCCCAGAAAAAACCTTGTCCAGATAGCTCGCTCTGACCGAGATTCGAACTCGGCACCTCTTGAACGTGAGACAGACACGCAACCATGTATGCTACCGAGACCGGCGAGATATTCTTTGATTTGTATTTTCAAATACTCATAGTTATTCCTATTCTTCCTCTCTCCTTCTCTCTCTCTCTGTCTCTCTCTGTCTCTTCTCTTGCCACGCAAAGAGTATGGAATTTTAAAATAATAACATATTAGCAACCTGTTGAACAACCTACTTGCTTTTCCAATGACAACGTGCTACAAAATCAATAAATGCAAATTTAGTGTATTTGTGCTAGAATAATAAGCTTTTATCATAATAGTTTTAGCGTAGTGAGTGGAGAAAATCATATGAATG
Organism: Mantis religiosa; assembly: GCA_030765055.1. Lineage (NCBI taxonomy): Eukaryota > Metazoa > Arthropoda > Insecta > Mantodea > Mantidae > Mantis > Mantis religiosa. Next base: position 53,904,006 of record CM060949.1, read on the forward strand.
CGACACAAACTTTTATGTTGGAGGTAGGTCAATGTTTCTTCATAAATTCAGTTCTCCGGTTAGCTTTAGGCTCTGGATATCAGAGAGATAGAAAATACATCAGCGTGAAACAATAGACAAGCGGAGCGGATGTCAGGTGAGAGTTGGCGGGTGGAATCCCGCCGGAAGTTCGACATCTCAGCTTCCTCCTCTGGCTCGCCGAATTCTCTTCAAGGACGCAGGTGCTGTGCTTTGCTAATGTTTTCCTCTGGCGCTTCCTGGTGAAGCTACTCCTGTCTTCACCTAGTGTGATGTCCCGGGGAAGAATATCCAGTTGAACCGGATCTGGTACGGACCTAGCAGGATCCGGATGGCTTTCAGGTCCGTGGACGGGACTGATTGCCACGGCGAGGTTTTCCCGAACTCTTTCTTCATCCTGGAGAGGCGAAAGCTGGTTCCTTTGCCAAAAAATAATAAACATAACCAGAGTCCACTGAACCCAGTCGCAGCATCTTGGTCCAGCAGAGTTTCTCTTCGGAGAACTGTATGCGGATCTCCATTCTGCTTAAGACTTACAAACACAACTTAAGCAAAGTATCGTGAAATTTCCAGAATCTACAATTTTTGACTCCCAGTAAGATACTTTGACACGGTGTAAAAATACAATACATAAGAAATTTATATATTTATAGATAATGTTTCAAAATACAAGGCTACTTCTTAGAAGTTGTACGTCGTAGTTGTACACGGCGCAATGTGGTTCGGTATGTGTGTAACTCGCCACCTTAACGAATCGTATATAAGTTTCTGTGTATTAATATCATCTTTACCATCACTATACCTTAATGTAGCATGGATTGCACTACCCAACCAGTATAACTTTTTTTAATGTTCCATTTATAGAACTCAGTGGCCATATCGACGGCCGTTGTCCTCTTGGAACATTATCGCCGTTGGGTTGTAATAATTAGATCACTCTCATTCATATTTCCAGACTCTGGGGAATATGGACAATTATCTTGATTGAAGAAAAATCCCTACCCCCAGCCGGGGATCGAACCCGGAAATCCTCGCATGACAGACAGGTGCTCTACCGACTGAGCTAGTCTGACGGACTACTATAACGTTAGATTGATGTTAGCAGATCAAGTACTCCGGCTAGAAGTAGTATCTATAAGAAATTTAAATATATTTTTCTTTTTTATATTTTTTCTATAGATTTAACCGTATGTTATGCATTCCGTTTATTTTATTATATTTTATGAGGTGATTTTATTTTATCCCGATATTTAAATTAAGTGAGGAAAGATAGTACATGGTAATAATGTTAGCAATACCAGAACGCTTTAAAAAATAAATTCCTTTTTCTGCAGTGGTCATATCAGTGGCCTTTCTCCCTTGGAACATATCATGGTGTTATCTCGTAAACGTTAACTTGTATCATTAGATCACGCACACATTTTCACTATGATTCATACTTCCAGACTATGGGGAAGATGGGGAATCATCTTAGTTGGAGAAAAATCCCCCCAGCCGGGACCCTTAGCACGGCATGCAGGTGCTGTACCAACTGAGCTACGGGGCCAGCCCCAACAAAATAATTGAAACAGAATGAAATAGTCTTACTGCCTACGCACTTCTAGAATGAAATAGTTTTAATTACGTAATGCTGAAGGAGTAGAGGTATTTTACTCCCCTAATGCCATTTGAATTATAATAAACCTGGCGCGACAGCCCTAAGAGGGCCAATGCCTACCAACCCGACTACCGGCCTCACGCCCACTTACGCACGCCAGAGGTGGGCGATCATCTAACCGATACGTGGAGGAGATGTAGTCAGCATCTCGGCATCCCCCAGCTGGAAAGTTGGTTTTCGTGACCAGGGCCGACCGCTTACCTAGCGTAAGCTCATCACTTCCCTCACGACGGTGAGTGGGCACCGGTCCTATAACCGGGACATAAAATCCGCATCCCCTGGGGGAGGGGATCGAACCCGGGCCGCTTTCCGTGGCCAGGGACCAAGGCATGCTGCCTTAGCCCGCTACGCCATGGCGCAGGACGTCTAGTGGATATATTTTTCTTAAAATTAATTGACTTAAAATGTGGCACATTTGAACCAATCTAAAGTAGCCTAGTATTTTAGAACTGCATGCACACAGTATTTCAGACTGACATGCCTAAATTTCAAGAAATTTATCAAATACTGTGAGTGAGTGAGTGAGTGAGTGAGTGAGTGAGTGAGTGAGTGAGTGAGTGAGTGAGTGAGTGAGTGAGTGAGTGAGTGAGTGAGTGAGTGAGTGAGTGAGTGAGTGAGTGAGTGAGTGAGTGATTGAGTGAGTGCAAAATGCTTGGTGAACTGAAGGGGCAAAATTAAAATAAGACTCCTACTGACAGAGTCGACATGAAAAATTCAATGCCACGGCCGAGATTTGAGCGACGGATCTACTGGTTTCCGTCCAGTCGCTCTTACCCATTGAGCTACCATGGTCAATTTGCCATCATGACATTAAATTCTCCAATTGACTAATATTTCCCTGGTAAACCACTAAGGGCTCTCGAATTCGAGATACACCGCTTGTGGCGACTTACTATTGCAAGTACTTGAGTCCCAGGCTTCATCATATAACTCTTATTATTTAAGTTCATTGATGGAAATTAATTTCTTCCCACTAGATATACAGGCTAAGGTATTAGATTGATTGCTCGACATGAAAAATTCAATGTCACGCCGAGATTTGAACCACTGATCTACTCATATTTGTTGGGTATTAACCTTTAGATCACGCACACATTTGCACTCTCATTCATACTTCCAGACTCTGTAGAAGATGAGGAATTATCTTGATCGGAGAAAAATTCCCACCCCCACTGACGGATCTACTGGCTTCCGTCCAGTCGCTCTTACCCATTGAGCTACCATGGCCTATATATGAGTGAATTGGAGAAGTTGATGTCATGACGGCAAATTGGCCATGGTAGCTCAATGGGTAAGAGTGACTGGATGGAAACCGATAGATTCGTAGTTCAAGTCCCGGCCCTGACATTGAATTTTTAATGTCGACTCCATTAATACAATACCGCAGCCTGTATACGGCTAGTGTGAAGAAATGATCAATTTCCATCAATTAACTTAAATAAGGTTCCTATTTTTATATTTTGGTTACATTAATGTTATTAATAGGATCTCAAATCGCTTATATTTTAAAACAAAACCATCCATCACTTTAAAGGGCCTTGCCACTATGTTTAACTACACTGCTTTGACCTGCCCCACGCTCAGCATATTCGCGGCATAAAAACTTGACCGTTACTTCGCTCCAGTAAACAACACGCAAACACCGATAGCTAGATTAAACGTTAAAAGAAAGCAAAGCTAATTTATTAAGTTATGTTTAAATGAAACGATTTCAAAATACTAAGTTCAATCATCGTGCCACCATTTGAAATCAAACTTTCTATGAGGGCTATTCAAGAAAGAATGATCATAATTTTTAGTCATAACTTTTCGCACTAAAATTCAATCTTATTATACTCTGTTAGTTTAATGTGAAACAAACATGCCGTAGTAGTTTCATTGTTGGTATTTCTGGTTCCCGCCTGTGAGAACCAGCCAAGTTCAGACGTGTTCAGTATCGCCTACCGCTGCAATGGAGGTAACATACAGTTAAAGTTGATGTTAGAGGAAGACCCGGTGTTTCTTTCAAACCTAAACACTGCTGATGAAACTTGGCTAATTCATTTTGATCCTGAGAGCAAACAGCAAAGCTCAGTGAGGAAAACTCCTTGATCACCAACCCCACAAAAAGCAAAAGTGGTTACTTCTGTTGGGAAAGTTATGATCTTCTCATTCTTGGATATTCATGGAATGGTTTATCAGCATGTTGTATCTGCACACACATCAGTAACTGCACAATACTACAGGGATATCCTGAAAACATTGCGAGCCCATATCAGGCGCAAAAGACCACATTTCCCTGAAGCAGGCTGGATGCTCCACCAAGATAATGCGCGGCCGCATATTACCATTGTTTTTGCTGAATATCTTGCAAAAATCAACGTGAACTGCATCCCTCACCCTACCTATAGTCCGGGTTCAACAACATGTGACGTTTTCTATTCCCTAACTTGAAGAAACGTCTTCGTGGGAAGCATTATTCATCATCAGAAGCAGTGGTGAAGGCTGCGGAGGAGATGTAGAAGTATCTCTCAAAAATGGCTTCCAGCATGCCTTTGAAAACTGGCAGAATAGCTGGGACAAGTGCATCGCATTCAGGAAGACTGTTTTGAGAAGGACCATCAAAATTATGAGGTTGAGTAAAGGTACGTTATCAAAAATAAAATTAAAATAAAATAAAAAATAATTAAAAAAATAAAAAAATAAAAAAATAAAATATAAAGGAATAAAAAAAGATCATTCTTTATTGAACAACCCTCGTATATTCGGGGCAAAGAGATATATTAATTTTTATTTAGCAAATCACGTAAAAGAAAAATTTATACCCACCTCGGTAGCGTAGATGGTAGCGAGTCTGCCTCACGTTCAAGAGATCCCGAGTTCGAATCTCGGTCAGGGTGAGTTACCTGTATAAGATTTTTCTGGGGTTGTCCCTTACCCTTAAAGAAGAATGTCAGGTAGCTCTAAGCTCCATGGACCCTGGACACATTTGAACATCATTTCACACATTACACTCACCGTCAGACTTAACGTTGGAGGACGTAAATTAACAAAAACTAAATAAATAAAAGCAAAATAATAGTTCAAAGTTAGTGATATTCTCTCAAGTTTAAAGTGTTAATTTTTTTATTTCGAAACAATGCTTATAAACTATTAAACGTTTAATGTTAACAATGTTTTGTATTAAAATACTGTACATATCTGACAGCAGCAGGTTATAATGTTGAATATGGTAAAGGGAATTTTGTAGTTATTTTTCTTATAGAATATTTGCCACATGCATGTTCTTATATCAGGACCTCTTTTTGCGCTGGATCGACTGATACAGTATACATATGAATTTATCCGGAGTTTACCCTACCCATGAACTTTTGAGTACGCAGACAGGCATAAGCTGCTCCTCGTCTGCTAACCTAATACCCAAATCACTTGGCTGGAGTTTGCGATGCCTATGACCCTGTACGCAGACAGGCAGGCTGGTGCAGATAAGGCAACAGGTGTTAAACACGTCACCGAAATATGCAAAGCACGCGAGAGTAACGTATGGCCTTGCACGCAGGTGTGGGTCTACTCTCATTTGTTCCCAGCGCATCCAGGTGTTTCCTCATCTGCAGGAAATTTTGTTCAAATGGTAACCACTGTCCCACCTGCGTACCTCAACAATACCACCCAAAAGCATTCCTATCTTATTGCCTTAATTATTATCGACAACCTTTAAAAAATGTAAATGGATACCTTTGTCATATCCAATCTTTTATACGTATAACAATCGAGCAGTCAAGTTGCTATTTATATGTATGAAGAATACACAAGAATGCCTATTTTAGGAGCGTTCGGTTCACTGGATCATCTATCTATTCTCAAATCTCTGAACACACAAAACTCAAACTCAGTAAGTGGAAGAAAATTTATTAATGGGAGACTAACGGCGAAAGTTGACTAAAATAGACGTTTTTAGATTTTTTTGGTCTTAAAAATTGCATTTCTTTCGTTTGGTTTTCTTAATATAATATACTTGTAATATTAATACCTATATTTTAACTATATATTCAGAAATTATAGTGCAACTCACATAATGTACACTAAATTCTGCAGCACTTCACAGAAAAATTAAAAACCTCTATATGTATTGTCGCCGAGGCATTATTGTGCTGCTGCCGGAACGTGCGAAAGAAAGACAGAGAGCTACGCGAGTGCTGAACGCTTGCCAAAAGAGAGAAAGAAAGAGACAGATAGATGTCTTGAAGTTTCGATTGTTACCAAGCACTCCCCTAATTTCTGCGGCTGTCAAAGCGGTGTCAGTCGTGAGTTGAGTTGTTAATTGTGTGTGCAGGTATTTGAAGTGTATGTACCGCGAGGGAATTCTTTCGTTTACGTGTGGTGGAGCAACGAGAGACTGCGTTTGTGTATGAGACGTCATTTTTAGAGCCTGTAAGGGGTTTTCAAAGCATCTTTCTACTGAAATAAAGAGCATTTTAAATTTCTTCAAACAATGCTTTTAATTCTACGAACCCAGAAAGTCATAGTATTTATAGATGATACTTCCTTAATATTTAAATTGAAAAACTCTACTAAAGTGAAATAACTATACTATTCAGAAGAGTACTAAAACTAATAATTAACATAAAGTAGATAGGATCTTTGCTTCATCTTCAACTTTTCTCTCCTTACAGAAATATATTTTGGCCCACATTTTTGGAAAGTTTTACTATACCACATAAATTATGGAGTTTTCTTTAAGTTCAAATTTGTTTTTGGCTTTGTAAATATGTTAGATTGTACAGTGCGATCCCTATAAACCTGAACCATTTCAATAGGCCATAACCTTTGAATGAATAATAGGACACACGTGCAACTTTGGTAGAATATGATACATAACTGGACGACTACATTACACTATTTGCATGCCAGATAAAAAGTTGGAAGTGTCCTCCACCAGGATCTATACTACATGGAAAAAGCGAGAAAGCGTATCGGGAAAAATTCGCAACACAGATATGTTTACCTCAGCTTATCGCACATACACGGCGAGTCCAGTGTATGTATAGTCTGTTCATATGTAATCATGTCTTCCGGACAGCAATGTGCCATACATAGGCAGGCGTGAGAAAACATATCATATAGATACACACAGCTTCCCATCGCTCTATTTGTGTATCGTAACTTACTGTACATCAACTTACTAATATTTCACTCTTCTAATTGACCAGATAAGACCCGATAAGAGACGATCACAGCGCTGGTCACATGAAGGTCGATACGGCGCAACACTCTCTCGATTAATAACATGTTTGCACTCGTCTCACCATATTCTCTGAAGCTTTACGGAGATGATATCGAATTGAGAAAAGTTTATTTCCAGCAAGATGGAGCACCGTGCTATACATCTAATAACACCATGGAACTTGTAACCAGTTTCTTTCATAATCGAATAATTTCAAAAGGTATGTGGGCCCCCAGATCCCCTGACCTAACCTCACCGGATATTTTTTTCTTTTACGGGTATCTAAAAATATAGTGTACAAGAATAAGCCACGGACATTTGATGTTCTCACGGAATCCATTCGAACCGAAATAAGTAACACTGGCGAGGATACTCTCCGTAAAACTTCAGAGAATATGGTGAGACGAGTGCAAACATGTATAGATGCTGGTGGAGGACACTTCCAACATTTTCTGTGAGATGTAGATAGTGTAGTGTAATCTCCCAATTGTATATTACATTCTCCCAAAGTTTCACGTGTGTCCTATTATTGGTTAAAATGTTATGGCCTATTCAAGTGGTTCAGGTTTATAGGGATCGCAGTGTACATACGGATTTTACTTAAACAGTGTTTTCTGAATGACATTTCTTGAATATAAAGCATTCTTAAACGGATTAAGGGGTTAAGATGCTTTTAGGGTGAATAATTATAAAAACAGCATGGAAATAGGCTGCAGTTAGTAGAGAAAGACATGTGGCTTTCCATTCTCTACTATTTATCTATAGTAAGTGGACGAAGGATTCTCTTGTTTTAAATGTCTAATATAGACTTTAAAAATAAGAACACTGATGGTTTTAAGTTTTCCTCATTAACTATATGCACCTATTTAATTTTATAGGCATTACACAGTTCTGCCAACATTCTATTTTGTATAGAAACTAGAAGTAAAATGACCGTATCAAGTATCGAGTATTGGATATCGTAGAAAATAGCATGAATCGATATCGAGAATCGATACGAGAATCTATTATCGAGGAAAGCTTACATTTCATTTCCCAGTTATTACATATATGGGGCATTCTTTATAAATTACTTCAAAATTTAAATATATAGTATTTTTATTAAGTAGAATTCCTATTTATTCTTTTCTGATCCTTTTGTTTTTTGCATTCGTGTATGAAAAGGGAATTTATGGTACAAATTATCACATATGGAATTGAGAACGGCTTTAAAAACAATTGAGCATCCCTTTGGCATACTGTATTATTTCAAGTATGGAATAGAGCTTTGTTAAATAGTTTGCCAGAGAATGAACGAATCATGCACGGATTATTTTGGTTGTTTCTGAATGCGTGTTGCGTGTATCTCAGAGCTAAGGTATCACTGCTGACCATCGAGAACTGGAAGCCTGCACGTCCTAGCGATGAGAAGACAGAAGCTGCAATAAACCCACGCAAAGCTCGAATCACCTTTGCGTCAGCACTGGAAATTAATTTACACGAGTTTGAAAAATAGAGAAATAACTAACGACTTTTAGGAGTGATCTCACGCCACTATTAGCTAATTCTCCAAAAAAGAAAGATAAATGACTTCATTGGCATGACAAAAGAAATTTTAAAGGGACGCTAAGGGGAAAGTAAATTTAGGCAATACCTCATATTCTCGTACTGGTTCTTGAATCTCTTAGTATTAAATTCCTTCAGAGGAAAGTTCACTTAAATTATAGAACATGAGTTTGTAATAATGCTAAAAAATGTAAACGTATTGCTTCGGGTATAAATATTACCTATATATAGTTTAAATAACCTAAAATATCGGAGCTTTTGTACAACTGCAGTTCCATTTGTGCCAATACCAATTTTGTGGAAACTTAACACAAAGTTATGCACAACCAGAAATTTGCAGCGTATTCGGTTTGCTAAATGTGGTGTAGTAAATAATATTTTATTCTCTTAAGCATTTAGGAGGCAATCCTTAACACCTACTCTTAATTTTAAAAAGCTACATGTAAACAAATTTGAAATTCATTGAAAACCGCTTTTTAAACTGTTCTAGTTATCTCGTCTAATCCTTTTGATTTTGCACGGATTTTACAAAATAAAACGTTCTCAATAAATATTACCTACTCAAATGCTTGTAGAGAACTTATCCTCGCGCCAGGCTTAGTCAAATTTGAATAGTTCCATATTTGCAGAAGACCACATTACAAGGCATTCCACAATACCTAAATAGAGATAAGTGTTATTTAAGTAAGTTGAAATATACGCCTATATACAGGGTGAATTAAAAAGTTAGCTTTAGCTAATTGGAGATTGCCATAGGCAAAGCTTTCCAAACAACAGACACGTTCTTAAAATTCTAAACAACACAGTAAGTGGATGCGTACGCTTCCACGGCCTGTGTCTTTATAAGTATCCTTAGCTACCAGCGAAGGCCGCGTTATTTTGGTCGTATTTGCCGACGTTTCGCTCATCCTGTCGTGAGCTTCTTCTGGGCTCTTGTCCTCCTATAACCAAAATGACGCGGCCTTCACCGGAAGCTAAGGATACTTATCAATAGAATAAGTGCTACAGCGTTGTAACTATATATATATATATATATATATATATATATATATGCATGTATAAATATACAAAATTAAGACATTGTAACACTTAGGTCCACGAGTAGTAGGTGAAGAATACAGACTTACAAGTTAAAAAGAAAATAAAAAATATAAAGACATCCATAAAATTTTATGGACGTATTAAACGCTCCCAAAGCTCCCAAAAAATTATGAAATTTAACAAAAACACAAATAAGGCACAAGTAAACACTATGAAATGGATTGGTGAAATACAAGATTATTGAAAATTTGCAGGTATCACTCAAGACATTATCCTAGATAGTGACGTCTTTAGAATGAAAGTGCCTAACTGGCAAGCTGACCAAGAGGTCATACCGAGGAGAATGATTGAAGCAACGTTGAACAGATGAGAGAAAGAGCTCACAGCCAAAGTATGAGAGATCTTCGGATTCATAGAAGAGCCAAGAACTCTGTAAGCGCAAGCCGCGCCCTGGCTCAGTGGTTAGACCACTTGGCTCTCACCAAGGCGGCCCGGGTTCTATCCCAGGCGACCGCAAAGTGAGATTTGTGATGGATAACACGGCGCTGGGGTGGATTTTCTCCGGGACCTCCGGTTTCCCCCGCCATCTCATTCCACGGTACTCCATCTTCATCTCATGTATCATCAGTGTCACCGCCTGCGGTGCCGTATGTAGTATAATAATAATAATAATAATAATAATAATAATAATAATAATAATAATAATAATAATAATAATAATAATAATAATAATAATAATAATAATAATAATAATAATAATAATAATAATAATAATAATAATAATAATAATAATAATAATAATAATAATAATAATAATAATAATAATAATAATAATAATAATAATAATAATAATAATAATAATAATAATAATTGTACTTTCCTCTTTGCCTTGCATTAACATTAAGTCATCCGTAAAGAGTACCATATTTAATGCACTGTTTTTATTTATTTTTATTCCTTGGTATTTCATCTTTTAAGTTTCTAAGAATATATAAATGTCAAATAGCAGGGCAGTTAAACTACATCCTTGTCTTAAATCAGTAGAACAGCTATAAACAGGTAGAGAGGCTCAATATATTTTGGAGAAGGTCTTGATATCGTACCCTAAGTCAAATATTTCCTCCTGCATTATTAAATGCAAAAAGGGGCAAACAGATGGAAGAAAATAAAAGCAAAATTGAGTAAAAAAAAATAATGAATGCACAAATACAATATTCTTTAACTCTGATTCTAATGAAGCTTGTTTTTCAGTCTAAGAGCGATTTATATTAATTCAGAAAAACGTGTACAGATGGTTTCATTATCAGGAGGATATAGAATGCTGAAGCTACAATTAAATGTTCAAACACCAAGTCATATGCTGGCTTAATGGGAGAAGGTACCTTCGATCTCCGCCATGTTAAATTTGACATTTTCAATATAGGTACCTTTTTGTACCCCATATACTCACACTATTGGGCAATAAAACAGCATTTTTGTGAGTATATAGCATTAAACTGTAACTGTAATAACCTTTTAATAATAATAATTTTTGACACACTTGAAAAGAAAACAAATTATAAGTTTCCTTAATAAGAACATCTACGTGTTGAAAAAATGTCAGTTTATAATTATGTGTCCGGGAAACAGTCTGTGAAAATTTCATTGCTCTAGTTTCAAAGAAAAGGTAGATAAGGCTTACAAAAACAAATGTTACGGGATAATGAATTTAAAGTTATACAGTACTCAAAGTCTGTTAAAACATTCCTGCCCCATACTCAGTGTTGTCATGATCTTCTCTACTCCCCTTGTTGTTCCTTCTCTTCTGTCCAGCACTTTTATAGATGTCTTCTGCTTCCATGTCAGCCTTGGTAGCATGATATTGGTCCATTTGTTTAAACAATTTTAGTACGTTTGTTTGGAACAACACAATGATGTGGAGTTGAATCCCCTAACTTAACACTTTGATCATCACTATGTGTTGTACAATTTTCAAGTCGTTAGTTATTTTCACAGTTTTCATTATTTATTATCGCCTTTTTCTTCCTACCAGGCCCTGCAGACCAAGTTTTCTTAAAACATTAGCAGAAGACCTAACCATTTTCCTCATTCAATAACAAAACACACGTTTAGAACCATAGGATGCCAAAAAAAGTTAAACAAGAACAAGCAGGCCTTCTAATGGCTGAAGGTGTAAAATGCAGAAGAAAATATCCCTAAACACAAAATATCAGAGAGAGCTCTATGAGGAGCCAGAGAGTGTAAAGGGGCGCGTGGCCTACTCTGTAGCATATGATTTAAACCTATTTCTAGGCCCTTTGAAGAAGTTTCTGGTGCAAAACAAATTTATATTCATATAAAACACACTTCAAACTATGAGAATAAGCAAAAGAACAACAAATGATATTCTCACCATTTTTAAGGTATCTTCTCCCCTTAAAATTCAATACTCTCTGCAAGATATCACAAGAAATAAAAGAATCCTATCTGGCAACTTCTAAAGCAGATTGTGCAGGAAAGAAATTGAAACAACCTTGTACACATTATGCTTCCGTGAATCTTAAAGGTATATATTGCTTTTGGGAAGGTTACTTCAGAACTAGCAGAATTCGAAAATATAACTTTTGGAGCCTCTTTCTCTTAGTAACGGTGGAGGCATGATAAATTGGCTTTAGAACAATACAGATAATCGATAGAATACCTTCCTGCTATACGAGGAACTCCGGATTCGATTCCCGGCTTGAGCGAGGGAATGTTTGTCTAGCCTATAGGATAGATATGTTTAAAAGAAACAGATATTAACATAGAAGTTAGAAGTGCGATATAAATATAAATGGTTATAGGTTGCACAATAAACAACATAGAAAAATATAAGCCAAGACAAAGTATTTCAGAAATGTAAACGTGTTCAAAAACATGTCCTCGGACATGTCAGTAATGACTGCCATAAATGTTTGAATTAAATTGTTCTTTAAAGAATCTGTACGTTTATATGCTTTTGTCTAGTTTGTTTATTTGAATTTACGTCCTCCAACGTTAACTCATATCGGACGGTGAATGAAATGATGAAATGATGCTCAAATGAGTCCGGGGTCCATGAAGCTTAGAGTTACCTGACATTCGTCTTTCAGGATAAGGGAAAACCCCGGAAAAAACCTTATCCAGGTAACTCATCCTGACCGAGATTCGAACTCGGGACCTCTTGAACGTGAGGTAGACATGCTACCATCTACGCTACCGAGGCGGGTGTTTTTGTCTAGGCCAGTTACATAAACTGAAACGTTGGTCAATTTTTGCCAAATAAAATGTAACGATAAATTTTACAGGTAAAGGGTAGTTTGGGTTGGTGGCATTTTATTTAAAAAAAATCTGTCTCATTTTTTTAAGTGTCAAACGACACCCTATTTCGTTTTCATGACTTGCTCTCTCTTTCCCTCCGTCTCTTTCCCTGCCCCCCCCCCTCTCTCTCTTTCGCTCATAGATATGTACCAAACTTTTAACAAAACAAAAAATGAAATTTAAAAATATAAATTGTGAGTAGACTGCTTAAAAATGAATAATACTACACTGTAGTAAATTATAGAGGACAAGACACACAAGGGGCGGTATACTCTAAGTGTATTAAACAAGATGAACAAGATGACAACTTGCTAGGAGACCAAGTTATTGTATATTTGCAGACGGATGAGCGGATGACAGAAAGAGGAACATATTAGGCATACTTCACCACTTCCTGTGTGGTGTGTCATTCTCACAGTCTCTGGAATGTCTCTGGAGTTCTGCTGGACAATTCAGGAAGTAGTAAATATTCATCTGTGCAAGCCTCCCTCCGAGAAAGAGCAGAACGTCATGCACAAGCAAACCTCAAGTGCCTGGGTTCGCGGGGGCGTGGTAGCACCCTAAAAACTTCTGTATTATGTCACTCAACTAACATGAATCATGGGAAGCTGGGAACATACTTTCGCAATTGCTCTTCGTGGGCGGATGCCCCATCTTCACGGCGATCTCAGGAGAATTCGAATCCGGCTGGTATTTCCCTATATCGCTGTCATGCTAGGACATCACAAAGTCCCTAGAATGTATTTCACGACTTGGAAAGCCAAGGAATATTGTAATACTTTTCAATTATTATACATAATGTTTGCAAGAAACCACATGGTTTGTGTACTAATAGCTTTAGTAATAACTGTGCTATAGGTGGGACATAACGCTCAATCGTAGTTAAATTTTCACTTGCCTTTGCTGTCTCCGAAGAATGCCACCAAAACACTGCATTGTATGATACCTACTCATAAAAGTAGTTAAATTCCTCTTATCATTACGATTTTCTAGCAATTCTAAAACTTTTCTTAAGGCACTTTAAATATGCTTATTTTATCTAACGCAAAAAGCTGATATAACAAATACTTGTGGTATCTAGTATATTAACATCTAATATTCTTAAGCACGTACTAGTTCAATGTGCGAAAATTTTAAACAAAAGAGAAGGGTTTATTAAAATATAAAGGGGAAATAAAAGCTTAATTCTGCTAAATTAAGATTTCTTAATTCGTGAAATATCAATTCTGAAAATAATTATGTATTTATAAAGAGATTTACAAATATCTTCCTGTATCGAATGTTCAAGTTTTTATCCCATATTCCCATTCCTCCAGATCTAATTGTCTCACTTCTCCTTCAATATTCTCTATTCATTTAAGCCTAGGTGGACCCCGTCTTCCTCAAAACTGCCTCTAAATATTTTAATTAAAATTCCATATGTTCAACAACTTTTCGTGAAATACTAAACGGATATCTTGAATATTTGGGGAATATACTTGGAAATCCTTTCATTCAGAATGATTTTGGCTATCTGTTAAACCGTAAAACATTTGTTTTAGGCTGAAGCATATGGAGGTATTTCGTCTTATTTGTCTGATTTTGTAATGTCTATACCTTTGTAAAATATGAATATCCATTTTTCCTCCGTTGTCCATTTGGAGAGACCTGAATGCCATAGCCAACGTATAGCGAATAGCTCTTGAAATTCCAAGCATCACATAAACACTACTGAGTTTCCATATACCTCTGCATCTAGAAAAAAATCTAGCAATAAATATGATATCTTGATCAACATAAAATAGAGGATTGAGCACTCGTAAGAATACTTTCGGCAAGAAAAAGGTCAAATGAGTGTAACAATCAGAATTTTTACTAAACATTTTTTGAAGCTGAAAATAATTATTACATCATAATTCATCGTGAAAATATCCAGCAGTAAAAGTTATTTTATTTACACATTAAGTTGATTGTAAATCTAATGCTATAAGAAGTTCGAAGTATATAAGAGGGCTGTTCTATAAAAAATGATCACTTTTTTTTTTACAACGTACCTTTAGTCATCCTCATAATGTTGATGGTACTTCTCAAAACTCCCTGAATGCGATGCACTTGTCCCAGCGTTTCTGCCAGTCTTAAAAGACATGCTGAAAACCATTTTTGAAATATCCTTCAAAACCGCCTCCGCAGCCTTCACCACTGCTTCTGATGATGGATAGATGGATAATGCCTCCCTCTTCAAGTTAGGGAATAGAAAAAAGTCACATGGTGTTGAATCCGGACTACAGGTGGGGTGAGGGATGCACTTCACGTTGAGTTTTGCAAGATATTCAGCAACAACTTTGGCAATATGCGCCCGCGCATTATCGTGGTGTAGCATCCAGCCTGCTTCAAGGAAATGTGGTCTTTTGCGCCTGATATGGACTTGCTATGTTTTCAGGTCATCCCTGTATTATTGTTCAGTTACGATGTATGTGCAGGTACAACATGATGATACACCACTTCATGAGTATCAAAGAATGAGATGACCATAACTTTCCCAGCAGAAGCAACCACTTTTGCTTTTGGGGGGTTGGTGATGAAGGAGATTTCCATATTGAGCTTTGCTGTTTGCTCTCAGGATCAAAATCATATAGCCAAGTTTCATCAGCAGTGATTACATTTGATAGAAGCTCCGTATCTTCCTCTAACATCAACTTTAACTTCATGTTACCTCCATTGCAGCGGTAGGCGATACTGAACATGTCTGAGCTTGCTTGGTTCTCACAGGCGGGAACCAGGAGTACCAACAATTAAACTACTACGGCGTGTTTGTTTCACCTTAAGCCAACAGAATATAATAAGGTTGAATTTTAGTGCAGAAAATTATGACCGTAAAAAATTATGATCATTCTTTACTGCACAGCCCTTGTATATTAAATTAACACAAAGTCATCCTTTTGCAGCGAATTTTCTTCATTTAGCTTCCAGAGTGCATTCATTTTAAAACATCAGTGATTAGTTGAATTAAACTGCAAATCTGAGTTTTTATTTTCTGCAAGTAAGGTTTTGAATATCATTTGTAAGGGTCATCTGTTTGCAAACATTAATGGTCCAAAAATGACGAAATGTTATTGCATATTTTAAATTATTTACCTCCTAATTCTTCTGAGTAGATTAGAATTTTTGATTCAAATTATTCTAATGAGTACTTGGTTCTTCTAGTACTTCAAGAAGTTAAAATGATTAAATACATATCTTATATGTTACTGTAAAGAATTCATGAAGGAAGAAACAACTTTAATATTTCAAAGTACAACTGTTTAATGTTTTGAAATCTGAAATAGTTTAAGAAAATGAAGGTTTCAATTCATTATGTTTCAAACCAAATTTCGGATTACCTTTTAACGTATTATTCAATATTATTAAAAAAAGGAAACTATATGCACTTCGTTTTATTCCTAATCAAGAACTGCGCACTTAAGTTCCTACTTCGACTTCCCATATATCTCTTTCTTTAGTATCTCGTACCTGTTGCCAGCAATAGCAATCTGCCATACAACTTTCGATCTAATGCTCTTTTTCTTGTTTCTGCGTGTTTGCTTTCTTGTGTGCTTTTTTCTTATTAGCTTCTTCTATATTGTTTTATTTGTTATGTTCTATTTCCGTGTCGTAACAGCGTTCATAGAAGTGTCGTCTGGAGAACTTCACTTCCTTTTCATTCTGCTTGCAGCGATGTGGTTCCTTAGCAGGGGCTTGATGAGAAAAATGAAAAAAGTCATTTGCAAAGAATGGATAAACCTCGCATTTCATTAGACTCGTACAAACATAAACCTTCTACTAATAATAGCAGGCCGCGCCGTGGCTCAGTGGTTAGACCGCTTGGCTCTCACCTAGGCGGCCCGGGTTCGATCACAGGCGACCGCAAAGTGAGAATTGTGATGGACAACATGGCGCTGGGGGGTTTTCTCCGGGATCTCCGGTTTCCCCCGCCATCTCATTCTACCGGTGCTCCATCTTCATCTCATGTATCATCAGTGTCATCGCCTGCGGTGCCGTATGTAGTAAAAGCGGGCGTTAAACACTACACATTTCATTTCTAGTAATAGCAAAATAGGAAAATCAATAGAAATAAAAGAAATATGAAGCCCGTACGGGAGAATTTTCCTAAGCGATGAAGAGTTGTTGATGACGATGACGACGATGACGATGATGATGATGATGATGCCTTGCTAATACACCATTAATCACGGGTCTTAGATTATGTATTTATCAAGTCACTTATGATCATTTTATTTTGCATTCTCTATTTAGGCTATCTGTAACAGTTTTTCGAGTTTGGATTACCACTTTGTTATTTTTTTTGCCTTAGTGTGTTTATTTAGCTATTTTCTTTGTTTCACATTAGCGCATCCTGAAGACTTACACATTACACAAGCTTAATTAAAAAAATTACAAATCTCATTATGCAGTTGTCAAATAAGTTTAATTATTAACTAGCATTTTTTACAAAAACGTGAAAAGGATACTTGTGCCTGAAATTTGATCAAAGTGTTAAAAAATGTTATTTTTGCATCTAAAATATAACTGAAACCTTCAGCTTCAATTGCAAACAATATATTTGACTCTCATTGAAGCTTTAAGGACATGTGTGATTGAAATTTCATGAACATTTTCGATAAGTCACTTTTCCCCTTTTTTTAGTCTTAAATAGTGTAAGCATTCCTGAATCTAAAAAATGCTTAAATAGTCGCCAGAGGATCCGTGGTTCAAATCCCGGCTATGGCATTGAATTTTTCAGTCTGGCTCTACCCTTTCATAGTGCGTCATACACACGGCTAGTGTGAAAGAACAATTAATTTCCATTAATTGTACCTAATAGTGGTCCGAACTATAAAGCCCGAGCCTTACGTTGTATGTCGCCATTAAGGTAGTTGCCTCATGTGTTTATGAGAACTCCTAGTGGTTTACCGGGAAAAACACGAGTCACTTGGACAATTTAATGTCATGTCGGCATGTTAGCCATAGTAGCTCAAATGTTTAGAGCGGCTGGACGGAAACCAGACGATCCGTGGTTCAAATCCCGGCTATGGCACTGAATTTTTCAGTCTGGCTCTACCTGTTCTAATCTACTTTGAAAGTTACGCGAATGCTAATGTTAGATATAAACTCCAAATCTTTATCCTTGTTTTCTCGCTATTGAATTTTTCAGCATTTTTATCATTTAAAATCCTCCTTGTGTCGCAGTTTTGGTGTTAGACTAATGAAACTTTCTGCACACGTTCATAGAGATGCAGTGAATAAAAATTGGCCTGGATTTTATTGTGAGAAGCATTTAGGCACACTTTCTTTATTTCAAAACTAAAAAATTTGAAATTTACGGGCATAAAAGCTATACTCTTAGCTTTAAAAATTTCTGGAGCCGATAGTTTGAGACAGAGGATAACCTAAGGCAAATTCAAAAAAATGGATGTATTGGAAACCTGTTGTTAAAATATTAGATCAAAATTTTGGCGCAAGTGACCTTCTAGGCAACGTAACCAAAAATAAATAGATATGACAATATTTTCCGAATTATCAAAGTGAAATTTGGAATGTGTCATATTTGTACTAAGTTATATCTGTGTTATAAATCTTAAAATGCTGGTGATTTTTGTTCAGGATATCCAATTTTCAGTCATAGGTATCCTTAAAGCTTAAAAATGTACACCAATTAAAAGTCCAAGAAGACAATGTAATTGTTTGTAGGTATTTTCATCCATATAGGTGCATATATGTATCAAACACATGTTTAATTGTGGACTAGATTGTGACAGCGTTTTGAAAATGTATGGATAAAAATTGAGTTCGGATATTTCCCTCGTGGTAGCTTTAATTTCGACACCAATTCTCACATAGTATTTATTTCAAAAACAACAGGATTGCAAAAGTATTACACTCAAACAGGATTAAGTTGCATGATTTGCTTGTCATAATACAATAGATTGTGATCTTCACCTTGGTTATTAGAACGAAAACCCGATGATGTCAACTTGGGAAAAGTAAAGGACGTGTTCGAAGGTAAATGTTACATTGTATGTTTTTATGAGATCACGACTTAGTTCCACGCCGAAAATACTGTAACATATGTTATCATCGCCAGTGGCCACATCATCCCGGAAGACTGCCACTAGGGTGGGTAAAATCGTGATGGTTTACCTCTTTTGTTCTCTCTCTTTTTCTCCCCGGACCTGAGGGATTTCCACAACCACCTAAACCGTGAATGAAGTACTTTTATACTACGAAACTGAAAACATGATAGATAGAAAATGATCAGGTGGAAAAAATACCCAAGTAAACTTATTTGGGATTATATTGTAGCCTTCTACTACAAATAATACAGCAGTAATCGTAATAAGGGTAGTAATTTTTGTAGTTTTGGAATCATAAATTCAGGATTTTGATTTGTATCTACTTACATTTACATTTATATTTTGGAGTTTTTATATATTTGTATTTTAGTATTTTATAGCATTAAGAGAACGTGCCCGTTAATCCGATAGCATTTTTGTCACAACGTTAATGCAAAATAGTTAAGTGAAATAAAAATGCACCTATATAAGGCAAATTATCTCTTTTAAGTTAATAAAGGGAAAACGGAACTGATATAGCTAAATCAGCGGCCAGGGTGACTGCTAGAAATAATAAAAATCTCATTTGTAGTAAACGCATGACTTTCTCTGTTCAATTCATTTACAAAAGCTTACTATTCTTCAACATTTTGTTAAAATAGATAAATCTTAATTGCACTCTTGTTGTATACATAGGTAAGAAGAAGACACTAGCGCTTAAGCTATGGTCAAATGCTTTAAACGTGGTTTCTATGTGATGGATTTGCATTTCCGTTCTCTTTACATGGCCAACAGAACAAAAAATCAACGACTACCTATTTGAGAAAGTATAAGTATTTTAAAATGCAAACCAATAACAAGGAATAATTCGGAAAAAGTTAGCTCTGCAGAAAAAGTATCATACAAAAATGTGAGTTTTAAGCATATCTATATTTTTATGAGACTATTTCTTGTGGGTTTCGAGTTAGTTTTCCAGTTAGAAAGAAGACAACTTCGACGTTATTCCCAGAAAATTTGTAATGTTGGCACGGAAATATCTTAAACATATGGTGTTTTAGTCAATACTGTTAACAGCCATTTTTTAAAATGCTTCATGTAAAGGATAGTTTGGGCTGAGGATGGGGGGGATTTTCTTAAAATATTCGTGTCGCATCATTGAAATATGCTGAACTTAAATACCAACTTTTCACTTTAGAGTTATGCTGTTCAGAGATAGTGGCGCGCGCGCGCACACACACACACACACACACACACACACACACACACACACACACACACACACACACACACACACACACATGCACACAGAGGTCGCCCGGACCTTTTCTAACAAAGCTTTTCCTGGTGGGAAGTGGATTTAGGGGGTATCAAGAATACACTTCGATATAAACTTTTATAATTCTCGGTATGAAAATGATGCCCTCAACTTCTTATAAGTACGCACTAGAGAAAATAAAACAAAGTACGAAATTAACTCAAATTTGTCAAGTGTATAAATCAGCAATAATGTTGAACGAAGTCAGAGTACTTGAACACTTCTGCTGCCATTATTACTAATTGTGCTTAGTGAAATGGTTTTCTGTGCCTACGCCATAGGTAAGTTCCCAAATATGTGAGTTTTCTCCCATCCCCACCAGGCTGGTGCCAGGAGACGCTGGGGTTTCCTGAGAACCAGGGTGCCGAAACATTTGACGTGAGATACTAGGGTTGAAGAGTTGGCCCAACGCCTGGGATGACGAAGAGATGAGTTGTAGAGCAATTGATGGAATGATGGTGGGGGAAACTGGATGACCCAGAGGAAACCCACCCGCGCCATGTTGTGTACGACAAATCCCACTCTGCGTTTGCCTGGAATCGAACCCGGGCCACCTAGGTGAGAGCCAAGCGGTCTAACCACTCAACCATACAGCGGCCTCCCAAATATGTTACACTCTAACTTTTTATTTCTCACTTGTATATTTCAAATGTATTGACAATATTCCGCCAACAGCGATAACTAAACGGTTTTTCAACCTCTCGGAAGGGGGAAAAAAAATATGTCTCGCATATGCTTTCATGCCATCGCTCAATATTTTAGTGTACTTAAATAAAAGTTAAATAAGCATTTCTTCTTAAAACTATAATTTTACATGTTCATTTGGATAAAAAAGACCGGAAAATTCAAATATATTTCACATTTATGTCGCATTTTAGTAACATTTTAGCATTTTAAATCAATGGTGTATTTTGTAAAGAATTTAAAACGCATTCAGCTTCGGTTTATTGACTGTAAAAATACGTTTATGAATGTATAAGGCCTCTGAAGTATTTTCGAGCTATACTATATATTATATATTATGTAATGTATTATATTTCCGAAAAATGATCTCGACTTGCAGTAATTAGTAATACAAGTATATGAATGAGCCTTTCGATATTGTACTGAGCAATGCTTTGAAAATGTAAAACAATTGAAGAATTTTCTACTTTCGAAGTTCCCCAGTGCGATTATATATGATTATATGTTATGTATTTTTTACAGTGATGAATAATAGAAGTAGTACATAGACGAAAATAAATGTTGAAATGGGTCCAGTAGCAAGACTATTAAAATTCATTCTGCTGGCGAACTCAAATAATTTATTCGCTCCTAACTCTTGATATTTAAAAAAATCCATAACTTGCAGCTCACTTAATGCATTAATTAAATATCAGTAAATATTATCAAATATAAAAGAAGTAAAATTTCGCTAAGATATAAACGCTAAATTGCAGCTATTAAATTCATCTATATTCTATGCTTCCACTAACTGTAAAATATTTGGAGGATTTAATGTATTTCATGCAAATACGCGCAGTAAACTGAGTTAAACATACATTAGTTTAGCAGAAGATTCAATTTTCCATCATAAAGGCAAGAACAGGACCTGGATCAAAACGTGCTATCGTCGAAAAACTACAGTGTCAATTTTTGCAAATTAATCCAAAGTTACAAGAAAATTATGTGCAGCGGCTTGCCTAAAATCCTGAATCATAAAAACAAACCATATATGGTATAGGTTCCATCCAAATTTGTAATACATTGAAGAAGTTTTTCCAAACGTCATTTCAAACTTCCTATAAGTAATTAGGCCATTTAAGTGGCTGACTTACCTGAACTTTTTATTTTGGAGGTTTTCACGGATGTCCAGTGCTGGGTAGGCTAATTGCATCCCCCGAATTTCCCGTCCCTCCATTTCGTCTCCATTAATCCTTTTCACTACACATCATATCTCATTTGGTGATTTCCTTGAGTAGGTCTCTATCAACATCCTTCCTCCCGAGGTCGCCCCACTTGGGGCTTAGGTACAATGAGCCACAGATTGCAGCACCGAATCCTCTCCCAAGTAATCCTAATCCTTATTAGTTACTTAATTATTATTTATTTATTATTGAGGACACTGTGTACATTAGAAGTTACCATCTGCGTAAAAATTAAGGGACTTTGTTCATGCTAAACATTCAAGTAAATTGTACTAATCACATGATTGGCCACATAGAGTGCAAGACACTGATTCGAAGTGAGAGGAAACACTTTCTGAATGCATATTCTATAGTGAGCTACCTGGATAAGGTTTTTCCGGGGGTTTCCCTTATCCTGATAGACGAATGTCGGGTAACTCTAAGCTCCATGGACCCCGGACTAATTTGAGCATCATTTCACCCATTTCATTCATCGTCCGATATGACTTAACATTGGAGGACGTAAATTGCAAAAACAAAAACAAAACAAAAACAAAAAAAGTAGTGAAACCCGTGTGCAGCAGTCCTCGTAAACACGTATCACAAGGGAAAGTTAGGCTCCTTACAGTCTTCAGAATTCATCTCTGGGGTCAGAAGAATATTTGATCAAATCTTGAGCTTTCTCAAATCTCCTCTTTTATGTGCGCTTCTTAGGCTGGGTTGTGCGGCACGTTGTATATTGACGCAATTTCCCATATGAAGAAATCAGCGTTGGCAAGATGGTAACTATTCTGGGTCACGCTGATCTAGGTGTTATTGTGCTGCTCGAATGGTTACCATGGATTTATCTTTGGTAATAGAAACCTTTCAGATGACTCTCTGGTTACTTCACGTGCACATAACATCCATCTGTCATTTGTAATTCATTTGCGGCACTTCGCCTCTCACTCTTACAATAATCAATGCGTTATCTGAGAGGTTTCTATTAACAAAGATAAAGTCAGGGTAACCATTCAAGCAGTAGGATAATATCCCAATTGCGCCCTGCAAGAAGGAGGTTCTGACTGCTTCAACTCTTTTCAGATTTTCAGCATTTAACTGAGTCCAGATTGTGGCAACTGCATAGCACGCTATAGGAGAAGTCTTAATGTGAAATAGTTTAATTGAAGTTTTAACTGACAGCTTTTCAACATTTTTACTTCAAAAGTGGTATTTATTGCTGCCTTTCATCTTTCCTGGATATGCTTAGTAAATACCTTCCCTGTCACTTGTAGAGCTACACCCAGATATTTGTATCAGTTGGTAAGCTCCAGACGGATATTTCCGTATTTGAAGATGTCTTCCTAGTTCACATTGCCCCCTCGCCTAAATGTTAACCTTCGTTTTGTTTATGTTAACTTCTAGTTAATTCCTATGCACTTAGTCATGTAGCTTATCCAAGCTATTCTGATAAGCTAATATATTTCTCGACAGGATAAATATGTCCTCTGCGTAGAGAAGTACAATGGCTTCCGGTGATAATACTTCTTGTATTACATCGAGGGTTAGCAGGCTAAGGAGAAAAGGGCTAAGATGATCCACTTGAAGAACTCCATTTATATGTGTAATGGGCTCAGAATGGCTAACTTTGTTTTTTATAGTCATTAGGTTGAATTCCAGTATACTTTCTATTATCTTCACGAATGGGTACCATTGGCCAAGTATTTTGAAGGTCTTACCTAACGATATGTTCCTAATAATATTATCAAAGGCC
The DNA here is from genome assembly GCA_030765055.1 of Mantis religiosa. Lineage (NCBI taxonomy): Eukaryota > Metazoa > Arthropoda > Insecta > Mantodea > Mantidae > Mantis > Mantis religiosa. The sequence continues at coordinate 53,927,810 of CM060949.1, forward strand.
TTACAGTCTTTAGAATTCAAACTAAATGTAGAAGTTCATGGTTTGTTTCACATGTATTGAAAACTCATGGGCAAAACCAGAAATAAATTTGCTAATCTAGTGAATATATCTAAACACATTTAATGTTTAGTTCATGGACAATATTACGATCTGTTTATCCTTCTATTTGGATGAGAGATAACATTCTACTTCGTCTAAGACAAAAATCTATGTAAACTTGTAATAAATGCAGAGGTAGGGGAATGTAAATTCAGCTTTAGGAACAGGTGGCCACAAAATTATTGGTTAAATCAACTTTATAAACTTTACATACTCACTCACTCACTCACTCATCACTCACTCACTCACTCACTCACTCACTCACTCACTCACTCACTCACTCACTCACTCACTCACTCACTTACTCACTTATTTATTTGTATTCCTCTTTGTCAGTTTGCACACACGTAAACTGATAGTTTGTCCCACCGTCGAGGTCTCTTAGGTTTGTTGTTTGTCTACGTTGACGTCAAGGAGGCTATGATGATGATGATGATGATGATGATGATGATGATGATGATGATGATGATGATGATGATGATGATGATGATGACTTATATTTATGGGCGCTCAACTCCATGGTCATCAGCGCCCTTTCAAAAGCTGTATTTTACTTTAACTTCCACTAGACTTTATCTTAACTTTTCTTTGGCTTTACTCTGGCTTTGCTCTGTCTCCGCTTTGACTTTGAATTTGCTCTGGCTTTGCTCTTGCTCCGCTTTGGTTTTGCTCTGGTTAGGCTCTGCCTTCTCTCCGGCTTCGAACCTCACTCTAACCACATTCTAAATTCACTCTAACTTCGCTCTGGCTTGGCTCTGGCTAGGCTCCGGCCCTCCTTCAGGTCCCGCTCTGGCCAGAACTTCATTCTGTAACTTCACTCTGGCTAGACGATCTCGCTCTGGCTTGACTCTGACTTTGCTCCGGCTTCACTCTAACGTCATTCTAAATTCATTCTAACGTGGCTCTGGCTTGGCTGTGGCTAGGTTCTGGCCCACTCCGGTCTAGCTCTGGCTTCGCTCAACCTCACACTTACTTCTGTAACTTAACTCTGGCTTAGCTCTGCCTAGACTCCGGTCACCACTCCAGTTCCGCTCTGACTTGGCTCTTGCTTTGCTCCAACTTCACTCTAATCTCACTCTAACTTCACTCTAAATTCACTCTAACTTGGCTCTTGCTTGGCTCTGGCTAGGCTCCGCCCCAACTTCAGTCCTGCTCTGGCTTCGCTCTGTCTTCGCTCTGGCCTCGCACTAACTTCGTTCTGTAACTTAGCTCTGGCTTGACTCTGGCTTCGCTCTATGTAGGTTCCGGTCACCACTCCGGTGCCCCTCTGGCTTGGCTCTGGCTTCGCTCTTGCCTCACTCTAACGTCATTCTGTAACTTAGCTCTGGCTTGGCTCTGGCTTCGCTCTGACTTTGCTTCGGCTTCACTCTAACTTTACAAGGAAGCTATGGGTTCATAGATACTCCATTATAAAAGGAAATGACAGCCTGTTTATACTATATAAGAGAATGACCATTTGTTTAGGATTCGATTCCTGGCTATTCAGAAGTGTGTAAAGTAAAAGGCATGGAGCTTGGTTTTAATAGAAATATGATTATTTTAAAATTCACATATGCCCATGTGATGTTATGTGAACTCTCTCGCAGTATAAGCAGATCATGCATAACTGGTTTATTTTGTATTTGGTGTTGTAGATATGTGTATTGTACACATATGAATAACTCAGGCATGAGTTATTTGCACACAAATTATATGGCAATGGTTACCTGGAAAGAATAAAGATTGCATGTGTGTTCCGCCGATCTACTCGTATATCAATAAACAGTTCTATGCTGCCGATGGATGCTCTTATTCACCAACACACACACACACACACACACACACACACACACACACACACAAACACACACACACAAACACACACACACACACTGACAGTCTAAATACTAGTGCCAATCAACCAGGAGACCAACTGGGTTAAGTGCCGTTCCTGGTAATCAGCTATGATGATTTGGTAGATATTTTGCGCTAAAGGAAAGCAGGTTGAAAGGGGATATTCTTTCTCCCATTAAATATTTAAGAGTAAAGTAGTTTTGAAGTTTGATAAATTTAAGGCCTGATATTCTGGTGTTATTAAGCTTTCGTATAACTGAATGAAAGACAATATCATGACCAGAGAACTGCTTTTTATCATTTCCTTCCATTAAATTGTAGTAGTATCCATATGTAATCCCTGCATAGTTCATAGATTATCTTCCCAGAAAATAAAACAGGGCTTTAGTATCATTGTAGAGGTCAAGTTGCTTAAACACCTAATAGTAATGTCGGCCAACAGTATTTTAAAAAACGGATGCATAGGCATGCAATTTCGTTGTACATCATGCTTTCTATTGCATCCGTTCAAGAAACTCGTGAGAATTGTGTGTGTGTAAATCTGAAATTAAGCGGCAACTGACAGCGACAATTCACTTTATTATTACCTAGTTTCTGTCATCTTTAAATAAAGATGTGACGGCGAGATAATTTGGTATCGTGCCCTTGAAATTACCTTCCGGCTCGTGACCGCTCAAAAAGATCACGGGAAAACCAGGGAGGACCGATCACGACCTGCACAATCATCCCGCTCGTGGCCTGCCTCAGATCTCCTATCTCCCTCAATATTGCTCGTGATTCGGAAATGCCGCCTTCTTTCTGCGGTTCTGCACCTCACAAAGCAGTCCCGTTCTTATCTTAATGTATCACCTCATAGTCAAACAGCAAACGGTATTCCCCTAGGAACTTAAACAAGGAAAAAGAAAATGTTGCTTTCTGAAGTTCATTAATTTCTGTCATAATAAAAAAGAGATAAAGAGCCAATGTTAAATATACTAAATCCATTAACTCAGACTATTTACAACGTCAAAATGAAATGGTTACAGAATGGAGACAAATACTCATATTAGGTTGAATAGAAAACTGGAGATGTCATGTTCGACAACTTTTGGCATTTAGTATTCCATTAAAGAGTTAAATTTACACATAAATATTCATATTTCAACTTAGAAATTGCTTGTCAGAAACTTTCAGTACACCGATCTTCTATGAAGAAATGACACATTTGTGGGTTTATGAAACAAAGATGTTAAAATATTCACACAGCCTTTCCCATTCATTATAAACTGGCATGCAACACTTCTATATCACAGGGACACTCGTTAATAAGGGAGTTCGAAAGTAAGGTTAGAGGTGATTTCTGAAAGTCTAGAATAGCCCATAATTTTCAGCAATACTTAAAGCATAAGTGACCAAAGTTTCGTTCACATGGATGAAAGGTGCGAATTTGTAAATGAGGGGAGGCTTTTTGAAATGGTGTCCTATAATTTTCGCCAAGTTCTGTAGTTCAAACGTAAAAATTTGAACCCGGACTAACCAACAGTGTCGTTTTTTCTATAGGCTGCAAATAAAGTAATTACAGATTTTAAATATTCCGAGGTGCTATTTAGTTGAAATAAAGGATTAAGAATTCTTGGAAGTTGTAAAATAACCTATGAGTTTTGACAACCTCTATTCCATAATTGTGTAATAATTTGACGAGATGATTTAAGAAGTGCAGATTTCTACAGCATAAACTAAAAATGAAGAACTTTTTGTAGCATTCGCTGGGTCCTATAATACGAAAACGTACAAAGTTTCCCAAAAGATTTGTATCCTATAGTTCAAAATTGTTACCAATAATTGTTGAAAAGTGTACTTAGTGTAACATCCAATGTACCAGGTTTTGTATTACAAAAACATATGCTTTGATACAATAAAGTTCATCCAAATCGGCGGAAAATGTGAAAATGCGAATAGCCACCGTTCAACAACT
>CM060949.1:53936695-53962411 GCA_030765055.1 Mantis religiosa
GTTGTGTTGCACGTCTAGTGTATTAATTTTAGTTGCACCATATCTACGAAAGCTATGTTCCACTGCTGCTCAGTATTCATGGTACAACCAAACTTTATGAACTGTCACTTGGCTCAAATTTCGCATGCGAGCTTCATACAGATAAGGTTTTGACTGACAGAGCAGAATTTCAAACAGTTTTGGTTCCCCCCATGAGTAAATGGTTTTTCTCTTTCGGTGAAGTCCCTTGGTTTGTGTAAAAACGTTACAATGCATCTTTCAATCGCCATGCTACAGTTAAAATGGGAGAAACCTATCATGACGTCAGTTTTATGGGTACTAACAGTAGATAACAAACAATCGCCCACCGCGATCGATTCCCAGTACTGCACAACATTAGTAATGCCTGACACTGCAGTGATCTGCAAGCACTAAAGCTTTTCGTGTGAACGCCTATTGCTAAATAGAGGAATTCAACGGTACATTTTCATGCTAATGCCATGAACATGACATCACAAAATGGCGATTCCACGGCGTGGCAAATCATCAAAGGGCACTCTAAATACCAGATATTTGTCACGCTACAGATGATGGAACAGAACGAATGCTGGGATTTCAGTGTTTTCATTACGAAACTGAATGAACATCTTTAGTATATGACACAAAATATGTGTTTTTTTTTCCTTGTTTGGGTCTACAATAGAAGGAGTAAACCTTGTATTAAAAATAATTTCTTTATGTTCGCAGTAAAGCGAACATCTTCCTCATAGAAATATATTTTCTCTCCTTTGCATTTATATGGTATTGACGCATTATACTTTATGTGAGTTTGTGAATACAAATTCAAATACTTGGATTGACACTGTGATTACAATTCAAGTCTTTAAATATTTTCCCACAATGGATACCAAAATTTTCCAGCTGTTCAGATTTATTTTCATATGACTCCCACAAACTACTTTTAGCAATATTTGTTTATTATCCGCGTAAATATACACAATTGCAATCATAGGTTCCACATGCATTTTGTTGGTACAGTAGGCAAAGAAAAAACTGATGCGACCGTCAGATGCATAAAACCGGCTTACTCATGTGTTTGTAATTCTATAAGCTTTCCATAAAATTGGGAGAAAGAAGTAAATAGTTATAGAACTAAAATTGTCACTCAGTATTGAGTAATTGGCTCTAATATTAACAGATATCTCGGTAACTGCTGATACAACAACAATGTGTGAAATAAAGAAATATTAAAGTTTTTTTTTATTTTTTTGGAAAGTGCGTTTTTGTTTATCTCTTCATTTTACCACTTATACAAAATCAGGAAAATGTTCTTCTAAGTAAAGTGAATTTTACAGACAATTCTATAAAATGTAAGATATGCCTTTTATTTGTATGTAAGATCACAGTTCTTCAATAAAAACTGTAGAACATTTTTTTAGAAAATAAGACTTTTTGAAAATTATTTCTTGTAAAGGCTAGTGTCATTTTTTAAAGAAGAAAAGAATTAGTGCTATATCTCTGGAAGATGCTGTACTTAAATACCAAGTATGGTATGTCTCAGAGTTTTTTTTGAAGTTATGTTATTCACACACGTGCATGCACACACATAAATAATACACACACCGGCCAATTCTTCTGAGTCAATTAGAAAAAAGATTTATTCTCCACTGCAACCATGTTTATCTCAAGAGAAAAACAAATTGACAATTCGTTTTATTGTCAAGGTAACGTTCCCTTTTATAGTTCAAGTTTGCATAGTGTTTTATTATAATTTGTTGAATAATGCTTAAACCTTTGAATACTTAAACTCTGGCTACTTGTGCTAAACTTTATTGGAATCATATCATAAGAGCCACTATCCAGCTAATTTTAGTACTCGTGCCCAAAATGTTTGGAGATGGATAAAAATTCTCTAGGAATTAACTTGCAGCCTACACACTATTAACGTATCCTGATATAATTAATAAACAGTATATTTCAAAAAATTAAATTACTGATGTATGTGTGTTCCGTATATAGGATACATTACCGAAAAGGTAACATTTGAAGAAATAGTAATTTCTTATCCAATCAATTCATATCCAATCGTTCAAGAGGATTTTAAAATCACGACTTGCATTTATTCGAATCATAATGTATAAAATGATCTATTAACACCATTTGTTTTTAAAAAGGCCTAAAATGTGAACAACAGTTCTATTCTAACAGCTGGCACCACCAGGAGGAAGGGATCATATGAGGTAACCGGGTCAAAGACTCAACAGGCACGCAGGCAGCCTGAAAGGAGGCACGGGGAAGTCTCTTATAAGTTCTTCATCCCAGAACTAGGGCCCGTTGTACAGTCAACACTCCGGGTTCATTGTTGACGAAGGTCGGCTGTCGTACAGCAATCACAAAGTACAGCGCCATCTGTCCGGCATAGACATACACTACGAGCCTAAAAGCTTATCTGAAAAATGAAAAGGAAATGCAAGAAGGGACATGATGAAAAGAAAATCATGGCATGAACCTAAGCACTCATGCAATCGACTAAGTTGTAGGAGGAAACCACAAAAAAAGAAAAAATCAACGTGTGCGGTCAACGGAATTCAAACTCACGACCTCCCAAATGTGGGTTGTCATGTGACAGGGCCACTTCTCTCGGTAAATTTCAAACTTATACAATAAATTAGTGCCAAAATTGTCGTCACTTCAGCTGCGGCTCTATGTAGGTCAACATATTTACTAAACATAAAGGGATTATAATGGTCCTTATCATCTTCTTAATTTACCTTTCCTGTATTACCAACTCAGTTCTGTTAAAATAGCTGCGATCTGACGTCTTGACATTTGTTTTTCCAGTTTATTTTCTGTTTTATGGCTTGAACAGCTCTTTCAGATATCATTTTGTCGTTAGAATAAGGTGCTTCTTTTCAGTGCACATGTGTTCCTTATATCTGAATGTAAAAGAAAATATTAGATAATATCCCAATGATAATGGACTATGGTCTTCAATCGGTGATACATAGAGAATTATGGTTGTTTAACATCTTACATTATAGCACATAACTGGTCTATCTCAGATGACTAATACACGATCCAAGTAGTTCCTTTAATTCAGGCCTCGCTTTCCTTTATCTATGTAATATTTTGTCTTATGCTAAAATGTATCATAAGGTTGAAGTAGAAATTATTTCCGAACAAACTTCACTTACTGATAATATAACTAAGCATCTCGTATTTTTTAGGTTAAAGAACTGGGGTTCTGATAAGAAGCTTAAACTTGTTGATAGAATGATCTATGCTGCAATAAGGTCACACTCAATTATAAGGCACAAATGCACACTACAGGGTCAGCATTAGAAATTTATAAATAGTATAAATCCGTGGTAGACCAAAGCTTATGGCACAAGGAGCGTAGACGAACACGCAATTTATAAGTATCTGAAAACTTCAGTAGATAGAACTTCTAGTGACAACTAAAATAAATAGCAGCTTTGAGATTTAAACAGGTGTCTTATTTCCTTGGTGCAAATCCAACCTGTTGGTTTAATTCTTATACGAGCGTTAAAATCTCCTCTTAATATTATGATTTGTACAACTCATATTTATTGGATGCTGAAACTAATATTAATTTATTCATTTTTAGCAAGTTTCACTTTGACTTTTCCAAGCAATGCACAATGATTTTTCTTTAATTTTACTTGTTTTTTTCTGTTAGAGATACTTACTTCCAGAAATTTACCATAATCGATATGTCTGAGGAAGACACATCTTTTACAACTCAATATTTAGGAATAAACTTTATATATAATGTTACAAATCTCTCTAATTTTGCATATAATAAACAAAAACAAAGTTTAGGCCATCTCCTCACAGAATGAAAGGAATGCGCTTTACAACGACAGTTTCATCACATCACTGGAGACTTACCCACGATTCGGAACACACCATCCAGCTGCCCGCCTCGGTAGCGTAGATGGTAGCATGTCCGCCTAACGTTCAAGAGGTCCCGAGTTCGAATCTCGGTCAGGGTGAGTTGCCTAGATAAGGTTTCTTCCGGGGTTTTCCCTTATCCTTCAAGACGAATGTAGGGTAACTCTAAGCTCCATGGACCCTGGACTCATTGAGCATCATTTCACCCAATTCATTCACCGTCCGATATAACTAACTTAACGTTGGGGCGGACGTAAATTTAAAAAAAAAAAAAAAAAAAAAAAAAAAAAAAAAAAAAAAACATCCAACTTCAAACACGTACTGGTATTCCTCAAAAGTATTAACCTGTATACGAAAATCTATTTCTAAGGATACCAATTTAGAATATACATAAGTATTGAATACCTTTGCCATATTGTTTTGTTATTTATTGTTTTCATATTTTTGTTAGTCGCGATATGTCCTATTTGTTAAAGCGACTATAAATAAATTTTAAAAAAAGCTTAAGGCAAAGTATCCCTATAAATGATATATATATAAAATATATATACATATATATAAAATATATATATATATTTCATTATAACAGCTTTGACCATATTAACATATATACAGAACATAAACCAAGTAGATAACTCACGTTATATCGGGTGTCCCACATAAGACGATACTTCAACCATCTTAGGCGTTAATAGGAAATTATGTTTATTCAGAATTATTCACTTTTAGATTTGACAACATAATGTCCAAGGATCACAAGGTTTTTCGTATCACTCTTAAAGTTTAAATTTGGGGTGACACAGAAAGTTAAAGAAAGTACTGTGCAAACATTTCCTAATTTGGATTAATTGAAGAAAACACATTTTTTATATGTTGCTGAATATTTCGACATCATTTTGAGGTATAGAACATAATTTCAAATGAAGTATTCCATATCTACAAAAATATGAGCAAAGGCACTTAAATCTGAAATTTGTGAAATTAGTAGTAATTTCGGCTGAAGATTTATGAACTTGTCTAAGGGAAATTTTAAAAACTGCAAAATTCTGAAGAAGTACTTAAAAATGGAGTTTAGAAGTTCAACATAGTGAATTAAGAAGTTTAAAACCAATTAAATAAACTTTTTAAGTTTATATTTTCATATTAAAATAATTTATACAGAAAGTCACCCATAACTGTTTTAATTGTAGAGTTGATTTAAATGTTCGTTTGCTAATTATCGTTTAATTTCAGTTTTAATTAATTATAATCTATGTTAAATTTTCATCATTTTCTCTTCAAGACGTGACTGATACGCAATCTCTCATTCTGTAAACAGCTTACTGGTGTTTTGTGCCCATGTATATAATATATGCATGACATAATTTTGACTATTTAATATAACTTTCAACTTATTCCCTTTTAAATAATTTATAACCTAGGTTTCGACTGCCCTTTTTTACCATAGAAAATTCAATTTTAACATCAAACTTTTGGTTCAACACCAAAATTTTTGTTAATATATTCCGGAATAAATCAAATCGTTTTGAATCGATCTCATAACTTTCGGGTATTTTAATACATGCAGTTCTACGTCCTCAAGGACGAATATCTCTGATGAGATCGTTTAAACTTTGAACCGTTAATATTAACCACATACTAAATGGCATGTGAAGCGGAACATAAATTCCTGATGACAGCTGTAACAGGTATGTAGCATGTGTCATGCTGTGAAAGGAGAGTGGATAGATGAATGAATGAATCAATCGCAATGCGACAACTTTTTGGTTAGCGGAAACAAGCGGCGCCAAGCGAATCCATATCGTCGCCAAACCCATCATGTTGCAAGATGCTGAGCATTCAGCACTTTACCCTCAAGGTATGTGCATATTTCGGTATACCTAAGGTGGGACAAAGCTCTGTGCATATTTTATTCATGAATAAGGAAATACACATCTTCGGAACTTAATCGCGATCTATATTTTACATTTAGTGACTAAAACTATTATAAAGGAGCAATATTTTAAAGCGAGCGTTCAGGAATCAAAATGAACGTCTTCAAGCTGGTATTTATTTACTTTTTTATACTTTATTTGGATCATTACCTTTACTTTATGTTTTTAAATAATATATGATGGTTAATTCAAAATGTATTATTTCTAATTTCTTTAATATATTTTTACAGTCCCTTCAATCCCTTTTTATATTTTATTCTCTCTATCATGGATCTGGGTCCAAGAAATACCAATTTCAGCCACCAGAAATAAATGTTTTGACTCTCTGAATACAAAAACAGGAATTTAGAAAAACGTCTCCTGCCATCAAAAGACCAAAAGAAAAATCAGATAAATGCCATTTGGTATTTAGTTTCAAGATCTCTTAAGAGGTGCCAAGGAGAGTTATAAGAATATGTTGGACCCTACTGCCGTTTAAATCACAACATGTTCATTTGCTTTCATTTTTTAGAAACACCTTTAACAATTTTGATTTAATTACCCTATACTTACATTTACAAGACGAATACAATGTATATATAGCACGTTCATGGAAAAGTCAATGAAGTATCCGTTTGGAAGAAATTTAGTGTAACTTTTCTAACAAGTAGATAAACATATACTACAGAAAAAATAAATATATTTGAAGAACATAACTTTCTATTGAGTATCAGCATTTTCAAGGTATATGTTATTAGTTTGAATTTTTCAATATTTTGTCCATCTTAAGGCGATGTCGCTATTCAGTTACTTTTCTAATGTTCATGGAAGTAGTATAACATTTCAAGGCCATCAACTAGGCAATATATACTGATTTTCTTTCCCGTATTCCTTTTGTACCTATATCGAAATTTGTGCAAAGGTTTTATCTTTTTTCTTTTTGTAATTTTATGTCCTCCAACGTTAAGTCATATCGGACGATGAATGGAATAGGTGAAATGATGCTCAAATGAGACCAGGGTCCATAGAGCTCAGAGACACCCGACATTAGTCTTTCAGGAGAATGGGAAACCTCGGTAAAACTTCATCCTTATCCGGGCAACTCACTCTGACCGAGATTCGAACTCCGGACCCCTTGAACGTGAGGCAGACTTGCTACCACCACGTTGCCGAGGCGGAAAAAAGTTTTATTTTGAGTAAAATAAATGGATAAAAAATTATAGAATGAATAGCTACACGTTTAAGAATAGCAACTATGCAGAAGCTTTAAAAACAGATAGTACGTGGAAAAACACATGCGATTTATGCAGATTTTTAGCACTGGAGTATATTTAGGACTTCATTGACTAATATAATAGAGGAGCATTAGTATTTCTATAGATATTTTAAAATCACTTATCCGCAATTGCAGCTTTAAAATTTAAAGCAGTTAAAAATACAGAACATGGATTGGTTAATTCTTAAATCATACCGTAGCAAAAATGAGAAAACAAATATTACATCAGTATAATGAGACCAATAATTTATTTTATAAATCTGCTTTCTTTCAGCAGCTATTCGTCAACTTAAGACTTTGAAGAATGTCTTTTGTGACTAACCCCAACAAAAAAAAAGTAAGGCTATTAGGATCTATAAAATTAGACACATCCCACATTGTTGACAGTAAACGCTGTTCTTATATCACAAGTAATCCTATGTTTTGATCAGGTTGTATCATTCCCTCGGAAATATCATAGATATTATAAGGCGGATTAGATTAGATTTGCGATCACTGAATTCATTTGTAGCCACAAAGGACTCTGTAGATTGAAAATGTCCAGCGGTACACAGTTTCATATATAATTGAAAATTTAACGTAAGAGATACGTTATATACAGGCAATAAGAAAAGCAATATGGAAGACAAGGCCGGGATGAATTATGATTCAGATTTGAACACTTTCTTTCACTCATCTTTCACTTGAAAAATAAAACTAACTTAAAAAATAAAACGTCACTACAATTCATAGGCAATCTATTACGAGATCTTTTAACGAATTCAGTGTTGAATTCATTCTTGTAGCTGTTATATCCCGGTCTTATAGTAAATTCCGAGGACCCAGCTGTGAATTCTGGGAAAATATTACGGAAAATGTGATTTTATTTCGATAAGTCTTGTACTCGAAGCCAAGCTATGTTTTTATTCATTGAAAATCCAGCTATTGTATCATTTAACACTAATGGTTAAAAGATCGTTAAACATTATAATTAAAATAGAAATTTTAAAGCATTATTTTGGAAACATTTCAGTATCCATAAGTTGGATGTCGTAAAACAGCATTTCTGTACCACATAGCTCATACAGAAGATAAATAAGTAACGTAATCCTAAAATAGCCCTGAAGATACATGCTAAATTTCATGGAAATGAACGGAACATGAAAGCATAGAAAAATATTCCGAAAAGGGTTGTTGATGAGATAATAACTTGGGATTGTTTAAAATTAATCATCTCTGTACGAAATAAGTGTTCCTTAATAAAAAAATTTTCAAGGCTAGCTTTTTCAGGTTACAACTTCCTTTAAGAGTTTCAATACAAAATAAATAAATCCGTTAAAGCTGTGTGTTATAACAGAAAATACCTAAGGGTACTATGATTTATATCAAGTGACAGTTTTATGCACCCTTTACCTATTTTAGCAAAGAAAACTAAATGCAAGTAACCGGTATGGAATAATAAGTTCTGAAACTTGCACAATTTATGGTTGTACATCTTTGCATGCAGAATTTAAAATTAGAACTAAAATGACAGGACTATTTTTCAGAATAGATGGGCACAGACTAAATTATTACAGATACAGTGTGGATACATCTTAATAATCATCCGAGGATACCGCACCATCTCCAATCCAGCAGCGCTCATTATTGCAAATATTGAACCTATCTTTCTTATTGGTTTATATAAGGCAACAACATTAGAAGTGCCCTATTTCTTATTTTAGACAAACATTAAAGGAGATTATCGTCAACGACTGGAATGAATACTGATTAAAAGGTGATTATGGTGCTTTGACTAAGGATTCATATTTCTCAACAGTTTCTGACAGACATAAATGTAAATTCGTTAATCCTATGTTCTCACTCAATTCTTAACTGGACATGGCAATCTTTCAGCTTACTTATTTCGATTCAAAATCAAATCCACATCTGACTGTATTTGTGGAAATCATCCTCAAGATGTCCCCCACATTTTATTTGATTGCTCATTTTTATGTTTTGAAAGATACGAACTTGAATTATTGCTTCAATACTTAGGTTAAACATTTCAAAACCACTTACACATATTCTGGTGAATTACAAAACTTATCAATATTTCATGGCTTTCTTAAACTTGTCAGCTTGATATTGAATTTTGTTTTGTTTTTGTAAATTGTATTATATTCATAATGTGCAAACTATATTCCTAATATACCTTTGAGTAAAATAGGAATAAAAAATTGGAAAATAAATAAATAAAATGACAAACACAATTATCGGAAAGAAACTATGCATTTCAATTCATTTAGAAGAAAAATAAATATCTCAAATAATTTACATTTCAATATTCACTCAACTTAATGTATATTGAAAATATCTTTAACAATTGTATGAGAATGAGGTGTTAAACAACAGCTTTATAATGTATCATCTCAAATTTTCTATGTGCAAGTATTATAACAAGGAAACTACCAATTTGAACCAACCCCATAGTCATTCTAAAAATACTAACAAAAATGTTTTTTCAATTTGCATCTTGCTAATTGCGATAATTTTTTACTACAAATGATTTAATATGAATTTTGTTGTAAACATACACATGCACACAGAAGAATGAGAGGTTATTCAAGTGAATATAAGCTATCCTTGGAATGAAATGCAATCATTACTTAAATTCTTAAGATTGAAGAAAGCACAATCACCTATCATTAATAATACAAAATAATGCTACTTAAAATAGAGAAAACTCAAGCGTCACAACAGTGAACATTTGGAAAATGGTTTCCGTCAAGTAAACTAAGTATTTTAATGACAGGTAAAATTTTCATATGATTTCCCAATATAGAAACTGCGTAGGCATGAAAACCTTGAAATGCTACGTAAAAGAAATTAAAAGTATAGCAGATATCAATGTAAATTGATAAAACTTCTACTATTTAAAACGTTGAGTGGGGTCTTTTGGAAAATATTTGTCTTGAATATTTAAAATGTTTCAGACTTTAGTCTGAAACCAGGCATTTATCCGAAGCAAAAGAGGATATCTATCTGCAAGGGATACCTTTTACAAATTCTGGATGCCTAAAAACGTATATTTTGGAAACATATCAGTATCCGCACGTCGGAACGGTACATGAAGGCATAGAAAAATATTCCGAAAAAGGTTGTTGATGAGATTATAAGTTGGGATTGTTTAAAAGAATCATATTTGTACCAAATATGTGTATTTTAATCATTATTTTGATTCAAGGCTAGTTATTTTTCAGGTTACAAAGCTTTACAGGAAGCACGCCCACGATACGGATGATGGAAATACCTGATTCCTTTGAGTAGTATATATTTCTAATACATCTATGCGATAATGGCATTTACTTCCTTTGATATTTAAATGAGCTAATACTTCGTTACAAAACACACGAATTCAGCAAGCGATCGAGAAAATTTCCCCTGGATACAGAGCCTGGGAATTCCCTTTCCTGTGTTCCTAGAACTGGGCTCCAGGATTTATTTGCCGCGCTGTGCATTATCTGTGCATGCATTCCGTAACGCTACAGTCAACCAAGCCTAAAATATGTTATCTCATTTGCAATTAATTTGTTCTTTCAGCATGGGATGTCAACAATGTTTGGCATAATATTCTTTAACCTATACCTATACAGTTTGCAAAGGGTGTGTAGTACCGTTGACTTCACTTCCCGGAACATGATGACAAGCTTGTTTCAGTTAGGTCATTGAAATGTAGAAATATCTCCTGCTGGGATACGGCAAAATGTACAGGATTCGGTGTAAAGGTTCTTTTGTCAAGTAGAAATGTAAAGTGGTAAGTAGACTATATTTATTGCTTCCTCTACCTCGAAATACCAGGCAGAGTAGGTATTGCACTTGCTACCGAGATTTCATTGAAAATGCACGTTTCGAACACCTAAACACAATAAGAACAATTTTAAAAAATATGCGTGTGTGCGTGGGTAAAATATAAATATATATAGGTGGTCTGAAAAGCTTCCGACCTTATAAAGATACAAGACATTCTTTTTAGAACTCTTTTTCAACATAGCCTCCTTATAACCCTACACACTTCTCACAGCGCTGCTCCCATCTCTGTAACCCGTCCAAATAGTACTCTGCTATTTTGTCTGCAATATAATTGTTCACGAAGGTGATGGCCTCTTCATTTGACAAAAATCTCTGTCCTCCGAGCACAATTTTCAGATGAGAGAGCAAAAAGAAGTCGCTTGGGGCTAGATCTGGTGAGTAAGGCTGATGGTCAAGCAGTTCAAACCGTAATTCTTGGATTTTCGCCATTTCAACCGCTGAGATGTGAGACGGTGTGTTATCTTGGTGAAACAGGGTTTTCTTTTTCTACAAATGTGACCTTTTTTCCGCAAGTTCTGCCTTCAGCTTGTCAAGTAATTATGCGCAGTATGCTCCTGTAATGGGTTTTCCCTTTTAGAAAAAAATTAAAATAACTCCAGAACTACCCAAAAAAAGAAAGGTCGTCATCACTTTCCCAGCCGAAAAAACAGCTTTCGCTTTTTTTTTTTTTTTTTTTTTTTTTTTTTTGAGCCGGTTTCCCCTTTTCAGTCCACTGTTTGGACTGTATTTTTGTTTCGGTCGTATAATGGTGTATCCAAGTTTCATTTATAGTAATTAGTCGGCGCCAAAACTCCGATTTATTGCGCCTAAACCGCGCCAACACAGCGATGGAAAATAATGTTCATTCGAAAACGCTTTTGGTCTAAGGTGAGCAAACATGGCACCCAACGCTCAGACAGCTTCCTCACGTCTAAGTGTTAATTTAATATGCGAGGAACTTGTTCTTTTGACATATTCACAGACTCTACTATCTCTCTCAATTTAATTCGGCAGTCATCTAGCACCATTTGGTCAACTTTGGCGATGTTTTAGTTAGTAGTTGCAGTTTTTGAAAGTCTCAAACTTTCACCGTCTCCCAAGCTCTGACGGCCACGTTTAAATTCCTCTGCCCAAACTTTCACTGTGGTAAATGATGGTGCAGAGTCCCCATACACAGAATCCAAATAATCTTTGATTTGCGTAGGCGTATTGCCTTTCAAAAACAAATATTTAATAACAGCTGGATACTCGAATTTTTCCATTTTCATAAAAACACTCACATCAACCCACTCAAACGACTTTTACGTAACAATTGAGCGTCCAAAATGTCTGAAACTTTGGTGAGTAACTTTCAACAGATGAACAACGAAATTCACTAGCTTATATTTACGTGTACCGCCATCTTCATGTTGAGGTTGGAAACTTATCAGACCACCCTCTCTCTCTCTCTTTATATATATATATATATATATATATATATATATATATATATATATATATTTAATTGACATCTTCCAAAGATAAGTCATATCGGACTTTCGAAATAGATACGAAATAGATGTAATAATGCTCAAACGAATCCAGGGTTCATAAAGCTTAAACTTATTTGACATTTATCTTTCAGAATAAGGAAAACAACCTTATCCAGATAATTAACCCAACCGATATACGAACTCGGAATCTCGTGAAAGTGAGGATGACGTGGTACCATCCACGCTACAGAAACTAGAAATACCACTCTTGTTACTTAAATTCAGTATCCTCAAATTAAGCAACATAAGTATTTTTAAAGGCATTTCTCAACCCGAAACTACCTTGCACATAGAAAGTGTTGAAAAATGTTTATTTTCTGAAAAATTTCAATATTTTTTATTAAAATGCATTGTGTTTGTTATTTTCAAGTCTAACGGAATGCATATCTTTAATTTTCTAGGAATAAACTCTGAAGTCCACTTCATTCTGGATGACTTTTGCACAAATAGTAAGTTATAAGAAATGTAGAACTCTTAAAACAAAACAAAAAAAATAGCATACGTACAATTATTTTTGTGTAGTGAACGTTTGCGATCGTTTACTTGTTATTTGCTTCAGTTTTAAAAATACTTCTACCATTTTCATAAGGGAAGCATAAGATTTTTTTACCCCCTCCCCTCTTTCTTTCTCCTGGTTAGGCAAAGCGAACGAATTCCAAAGCAGCAAACTCTTGGGATGTTCGGCTCTGACTTAAGCCTATTTATTGTATTCCAATGCTCCATTCCTATCTATGTGGTCCTATCTTGCGACCACATCCTTCATTGGCGGCCGCGCCGTGGCTCAGTGGTTAGACCACTTGACTCTCACTAAGGCGGTCCGCGTTCGATCCCAGACGACTGCAAAGTGAGATGTGTTGGACAACACGGCGCTGGGCGGGTTTTCTCCGGGACCTCCGGTTTCCCCCGCCATTTCATTCCACCGGTTGTCCATCTTTATCTCATGTATCATCAGTGTCACCACCTGCGGTGCCGTATGTAGTAAAAGCGGGCGTTAAACACTACACATTACGTTTCATTTCCTTCATTGGCGGAGTAGAGTTTGTTACTAATCGCTTCCATCCAGTAGTAATCGAATACCAACATGTAGGGCAAAATATAATGGGTGTTAACGTCATCTCGGCGCCAGGCCGAGAACTTTTCAACTTTCCCTGTATAATCACCAGAATGGACGACAATTTCATAAATAGAACTCTCCTTGACCTTCCGATGAAACCATTAAATGAAACCTTTAAACGTTAAATTTGAAGTAAGCACTATTATTTAACTTATTTTCTCACAATTTCTTAACCCAGAGCCCATATTTTGATTACCTTCAAGAGTCTGTACAGTAGTCTATAAAAATACCCAGAAACTACTTTTTTCAAATGCCATGACAGCTACAAAAATTAGTAAAAGGCTAAGATTTATTTAATTTATTAAAACGAGTGCACACAAAGTTATAAGTTAATTTACACATGTCCAAGAAAAATAGGTTGATATATGAAAATGTTGAAATAATTTAGAAATTAAGTAAAAATATATATTTGTTCTTTAGTTTTTGAGCATTTATAAAAAACGTCTTTGAACCAGATGTAATAAAACTGTAATATTACTGTGAAAGTGTAGAGCCAGAATGAAATATTCAATGCCATAGCCGGGATTTGAACCACGGATCTTCTGGTCTCCATCCAGCTGGACGGAGACCAGAAGATCCGTGTTTAAAATCGCGGATATGGTATTGAATTTTTCATTCTGGCTCTACCCTTTCATAGTGCGTCCCACACACGGCTAGTGTGAAAGAACAATTAATTTCCATTAATTGTACCTAATAGTGGTCCGAACTATAAAGTCCGGGCCTTAAAGTACTTACAGCATAGTAAGTCTCCATTAAGGTAGTTGTCTCATGCGTTTATGAGAACTGCTAGTCGTTTACCGGGAAAAACACGAGTCAGTTGGAGAATTTAATGTCATGTTGGCACGTTGGCCATAGTAGCTCAATGGTTTAGAGTGGCTGGACGGAGACCAGAAGATCCGTGGTTCAAATCCCGGCTATGACATTGAATTTTTCATTCTGGCTCTACTCTTTCATAGTTCGTCCTACACACGGCTAGTGTGAAAGAACAATTAATTTCCTGTAATATTACCTTTTTATGTTCGTAGATTATAGTGCAAATTCCATTACTAATGAAAATCAACTGATATCCTATGACGACAGCAATTTAACTACATGGACCGATTAAAACATAAAAGGGAAAGCTTTCTTGTCTCATCTCTAGTTTGGGATATGAAGTCATAACTCTAATGATACCTACTTTCCTGTCAATAGCTACTTTTCTAACAAAAGGCAACCATTTACAGAGTAACCGCTGATTAGAAGTAAGATTCTTTTTATCAAGAATGAAATAAGGGATATACAAAGTTGCTTTTCAGTTGAATAGTGAATTTTCTGATATTTGAAAAGCTTACCTAAACTATCAGTGTTATAAATCCTTTTATATGCTCAACGCAAACACGAAGAGTGGATCAAATAGGCAGGTCAAGTGCAAGAAACTGACAAAATAATGAAATATAATGGAAAAGAGATCCACAAGATATAAAATGGCATAAATTGACTAAGTATAATTTAATATGTGCATTTTAAAATACAGCATGTCATCACTAGCATGCTAATAAAGTACCCATAGTTGTCACTGCATGTTTGCATCTCAAGAGTACATGCTATTACATTATTGGCCACCAAAAGACCTATACTGTTGCTATGGCAGCAGAAAGAATGCAAGAATACACTGTCACGACCTAATGTTGGATAAGTATTGTAAGTTAGCTCTAAGGAATAGATGCACTGTGTTTCACTCTTGTATGATTATGAACCTTATATTACAGACCATATGAGAGATGCAGCACGTATAGTAGCTCTCTGATACACGTCACTTTCGTTGCATATCTAATCTCAATGCAATTTTTGGTATTTACGACGTACTTCGAGAGCGGATAAGTATGTTAGTAGGCTGAACCAAATAAGGTAGAGATGAATCAACAAGTATCAACTGAATCATCAAATTGAGTGTCCGTGAGAAATTAGTTCCATCTGTGACACACAGTGCATGCCTTCGTTTAGTTTATACACGTTCGGAAAGAGATTATGCCTAAATATCCCGCCGCAAAGTCCAGACGCTGGTGGCGCCGGACAGTACAGTGGTGGGCTGGACAACTCACTACTGAAACCTCCGCACTTGACAATCGCATTCCGTACCCTATAGATCGCCATTGCCATGTATGGCAATGAGGACTGTGATGCTCTCGAACCAAGAGACACAAAGGTTGTGCGAGGGAGTGAGGTTTTGGGTCATGCTGCTACTGTTTTCCTTCTACATGCCATCATGTTAGCCCATCCGGAAATGACGAAATGTTCTCTTATGCTAATAAACAGCGTTTACAACCTGTATAGAATAAAGAACACTGCCACTGAAAACACGTGGAAAAGGACAGATGAAAAACGGAAAATCCACTACATATATTATGGTAGTACTTATAGAATGGAATAATACTTGAGGAAAAAGAAGAGAAAGAAAATAACTTTTTGCTTTACTACTTGGAACTTTGCCCTTTTAATATCTTCTCTTTTTTTTCCCATTTATATCCCGCCTTTAACTGCAGTGGTCATATCGGCGGCCGCGCTCCTTTGGAACATATCGAAGGTGCTAACTCGTCTTCGTTGGGTTTTTTATCATTAGATCATGCACACATTCGCACTCTCATTCATGCTGCCAGGTAATGGGGAAGATGAGGAATTATCTTGGTCGGAGAAAAATCCCCACCCCAACCGCTGGGAATCGAACACGGATCCCTAGAACGGCAGGCAGGTGGTCTACCGACTGAGCTAAGGGGCCAGCCTTCTTTTAATTTTATCTATACATTAAGACCTTAATTGACGCAAAATAAGCATTTTAAATTTATAAATATAGGAAAGAGTAAGCCTCAGTGCAAGTGTGTTTTATAGTACAATTGCAATCTATAGTATTGATCGTAATGGGCTTAAAAGTTCAAAGATTTTTTTCGTATTATAAACTATTTCTAATTCTATTAATGTCAAGAAAATCATGCAAAAGTAGTAGGAGTTACAGTACATGATAGATTTTATATAAACTTTGTCTTCGATAAAACCTAGTACAGTATTTGCCTAATTGTTTATTTTAACATTTCAGTTTGAATATCATTATCACAATTACGGATGTCTCATGTCAAAACTTTTCTGAAGGTTGGGCACACCCAAGGACGATAGTGCTGTAACGAAACAATTGTAACAGTTGTGTTAAATTTCTTGCATTTAACCAACCTGTTTTCTGAAATTGTTAACAAACACGTGTTAACGTCAAGAAACTTGTAAATATTACAGCTATAGAAGTCTATGGAAGAGTCGTATTATTTTCTCAACGTACTGCAATGCGCTTTTGTTTTCATTTTCCTCTGCACACAGCTAAAACAATGGCGGATAGACAAAACCGTAAACAAAAGGCGTGAAACAAATTTCTCATCGATGTAGGAACTGTTAATTGAATTGTTGAGGAAGTATAAGGATATCTTAGAAAATAGGAGGATGGATGCCGTTGAATGTAAAACAGAAAGATGTCACGTGGGAAAAAATTGGAAACCAATTTAATTCAAATGTATGTGTCATTACTAGAAACACGAAACATCATCTTCAGTATTACGTAAATTTAAAACGAGGTGCGACGAAGGACAAGTGACGAGTGACTTGAACGTTTCAAGACGGGAGGTGGACAGTGTATTATCCACATAATTCAGTGAATTATAAAATCGCAAAGTTATTAATACTTGAAGCAAAGGCGAGATCGGCATATTCCTTTCGATACATGTTCTAACTCAGTATTACGTCAATTTAAAACGAGGAGCGAAGAACAAGTGACGAGTGACTTGAACGTTTCAAGACGGGTGGTAGAGAGTGTATTATCCAATAATTCAGTGAATTATAAAATCGCAAAGCTAATAATACTTGAAGCAAAGGCGAGATCGGCATGCTATGCATGCTCTAACCTCTCTTGTACTTCCGCATTAACCTTCATAGCAACTTGTTTCGACAATCTATACCTCTGTAGAAAATTTTCTTCTGATAGCTCCTCAAAATAATATCTCCTCATAGACCGTACTCTATTAGGAATACCATTTACACGGTCTTAAATATAGCAAATCGACAACAACAGCTGCGTTCACGGCCACCATCTTGACTATTTACAGTTGTTAAGGACTTAACATAAGAAATTTGACTTGTTTGTTTAACAAGAGATTTAACACGAGTGTTAAGCTAATACTTGTTGGTAAAATGAAATTTTTGGTATAAATATTGTTAAACCCGTGTTAATTCTTAACACTGTTGGTGAAATCGGGCATAAGAGTTCTAAATTGCTGAAAGAGTACCTCGCAGACGGTCGTGTGTGAAGAGAATCATCTGGTGGCTTCATGAGATAGTCGTCTATTAACTTGCCTCTAGTAAGGAAGTTCGAGAGCATACCTACACAGACATCAACAGTAATCCGCAAGCATTGTTTCATTCCAATGGCCCTGATATCTTTGTTCCATAACCGAAATATCCTGATGGAATCTTTCTGCGTGTTCATCACAACCAGAATTGGAGAAAAATGGATTTTAGGAACATGTTGCATCAAAAGTCTTTTGTAAGAGCACTATCAGCAAATGCGTCTAGTTATCATCACTTTGGCTACCTAAAAATCCACGAGAAACTCACTCGAGACCTTCCCAAGCTTCCTTTCCTTTCCCCTCCTTTACAAGTTTTTGAATTTGTGGCATGACAAAAAAATGCCTTCCTTAACTTTTGCATTACTTAATATCGTAAATTTCTCTCTTATGTACCTAAAAGTCCTTCATTATTCGTTCATACCTTAGAGAAAATTTTTCATCAAACCCAACTTGATATGCAGGGTTAGAAGTACATCTTTTGGGTCCACGAGAGGTTTAGCAAGGCCATTTTCCTCGGTAATTTTAAGATTTCTTGCAGGTCAGTCTCCTTTAATTTGTATTTTGTTATTTGACAATTATACCAACTCACAAAGACAAATTTCCCCAAACTGAAGATATTGACACTGACAAATTAAATGTCACTTTTTCTCCAAAGCAAGAGCTAATCCGTCATTTTGTGGTGATTTCTTAATTCAACATATGGAAATACATATTAATTGACTGCTTTTGAGCACAAAACATTTGCATTATTACTTAAGGTTTAAACAAAGCTCCTTACTGAAATTAAAGATATTCGTATGAATTACTCGTATAATGCAACGTTTGGTAACCTACAATACTGTTTTTACTTAAGATTTAACTAATTCATACAAAACGTCAATTTTCCAACATCCCATTTATTTAACAAAGCATTAAAGAATATTCCCCTGAATTTATAATGGCATAGTTTCACTTTACTTTTGTTGAAACCTGCAACACCGCGATACTTTGGTGCGTTTTCAGCAATATTTTAGAATTGTGGAAGTGAACCATTTATTTGTATTAGCAGCAGTTGTGATAAGTCACAAAATTTAATATGATTATACTTATGGAAGAAATCTTAATTAAATGGCAGTTTTAACCAAACACTTCGCATCATAAAAGCAGCACAAACAAGAACACGTGAATTATAGCTTGATAATAAGGCAAACATTTGAGAATTTGGAGCCAGAAGTGCTTAAAACTAAATCAAATATGAAAATATATCACTATACAGGCTTAAAATGTCTTTATTCTTCACTATCTCAAAGAAGTTTAAGTTCCCGAATGCTGTTTGCAAAATAGCAGTTCACATCCGTTATCCAGAAGTGACTAAAATCCTTAATGACAAACCGGTAGCATATCCCTAATTATCGTTTTATTAAACAAATGAGTCCTATTATTCGTTCAGTACTTACTACACACCACACTTCACTTTAAAATCAAATTTATACGTCTCATGTGCAAATACTCCCTCAAAATCCGCTGGCACGAGCTACAACTAATTCCTGTCGCTACCGAAATTTGGTCCATCGTTTGGCAACGATTCTCGTTCATCCTTTGGCGGACCTTTTCAATGTTCTCCTCGTTTCGCGAAGTTGAAGGGCGTCCAGAATGAGCTTGGTCTTCAACACACATCTCACCACGTTTAAAGCGCCCAAATCGCTCAAAAACCTGTGTGCGGCTCATAGCGTCCTACTGGAAAGCTTCCTGAAGCATTTGGTGTGTCTCCGTTGCAGTTTTTTTAAGCAGGAAACAAAATTTCACACACACTCTTTGTTCTTTTAAAGTTGCCAATACCACACTTGCACGTTCAGCTCTACACTTACACCGTCTGTACAGCTATTTCATGAAGGTCTCTACTAACACCATCTAGCGTGAAAATCCTGCACTACGTCTACGAGTGGCAGCGCCCTCGGAATCCGGTTTCTTTTGGGTCCCTCCTCGTAGTTTTTATTTGAGAAAAGTATCTATTTTACTTTCTTCCTCTCATTCTCTTCATCTTCCAATCCTAGAGAAGAAAGAGCCTCTCTAATTTAAAACAATACGACTCCTCTGTTGTTTACTCTTTCTATATAGAACAGAATCTTACAGTGAAATACAGAACAACCGTGTAGCTTTACTAGAATTAGTTGCAGAAATTCAAAATGTTCCTCATTTCCGTAGAAACACACTTTGGACAATCCTCACAGTAGCAGAATTACGTCACATACACAATTTCAATCTTCCAAGGTCGTTGACCACAAAAAACAGCGTTTAAATTTGCACGATACTCAGTTCTGTTTACAACAATAACTCTCGTTACAACTCCGTTTACGACTTCCTTGGCGAGTCGTGGATTCCTTTATATACCTTATATATATATATATATATATATATATATATATATATATATATATATATATATATATATATATATATATATATATATATACACCTTATTCCTTTATATACTAGATATTTCTGGAATATTCTGTTACAAAGAAATCGAATGTTCTGTAAGACAATCAAGATGTCACTTGAATTTTCCTTTTTATCTAACTTTATCTCTTTTGGCATGCCTTTTATCTCCGTACTATATTTATCTGCTTAGGCAAGCTCTATCTCCACCCGGCACTATCTGTCCCTTATCGCTCCGCGCCGAACCTTTTGTGCGCGTACGCCACAAGCAGTAATAATGGATATGATACAGCACTATTCACCTACTTTGCTAGACCATACAAGGAGTTGTTCTGTAATTTCATTGATGCTGCATTTAACTTCAACATATCTCATTTACTATACCATTTGGTGAAGAAGAATACCACTTTCCCATGCTTCAAGTTTTGTAGCGCTACAATGAACTTTTCTTCTAGAGTGGTTCCCCTTTATATTGTCTTAGGTGCCATTCTGTGGGTGCAACTATCACTTGTTTCGAAAAAAATGCCTTAAGGATTGTGTCATAGAAGAAATAAACAAGCAATAAAATAAATAAACAAATAACTAATTAAATAAATAAATAAATAAATAGGTGGGTGTGTTAGTGAGTGAGTAAATAAACAAACAAACAAATAAATAAATTATTTAAGCACGGAGTAATTAGTTCTCTTAAGAATTCTTAGAACTGTTCGAAGAGTTCCTGCTCAAGCACCAGAAAAAAGTATCTTTATAATTTTTGAGAATAATTTCTGGAGGTTGACGGCTGCCCTTATCATAAGCAGTTACTGAAACTCATTATATAGAAACTCCTTATTCTTTGGGAATTTGTCTTTCTGCCAACTTTACATTCTGAAGATTCGTGTTGCATTAAGCAAACTTCAGATAGGTTCAGACATTCACACTTGTTACCCCAGATTTAATTTAGAGTTAGTGCAACAATAATTCGCTAACACAATATTTTCTCTAAAATATCTGAACACCTGACTCTAAATTTCTGCTGTCAAGCAGCAGCCGTGGCAATGAGATGAATTCTGGTACACCCAACCTCAACTGTTTGCTTCTGTGAACCCTAATATTTTGTTCTAATAATGTTTCGTACGAATAGCAGTCATTTCGGACTTTGCCCAATAACGTTTCATTAACTATTCACTTCTCTTCACTTCTGCGATGTAATAACATCAGAAAAGACACCAAATGTTTGCAGATAACTGTCGAAAAAATAAAAAAACAATTGAAAGCAAGGGCTAAGGTCTATAAATCTTACCATTCATTTTTCAGGATAAGGGAAAACCCTGGAAGAAATCTTATCCAGTTAACTCATCTGACCGAGATTCGATCATGGGACCTCTTTAACGTGAGCAGACAAGCTAACCTGTTCCATCGGAGTCCAAGTTTCAATACCTGGACTTCTTACTACTGTTTTTTATCATTATCATCGCCCTCGTTATAGTGACTATGCTTACCTAACAAATTAAAACCTCAGATTTATTTCTTGTTTCGGTCTTGTTATCTTAACATCACAATTAAGGAGGCTTTACTAAAGATTACATCTGTTTTTATAGCGTCAGCAAAATGCAACTACTTTAATTCTCCACCATTCTCCTGTTCCGTTTTGTGTTATTCACTTCAAACTAATTGACAACTAATACGCTTATGCTAATGATAAAAATAGCTCATTAAAGTCAGATGTTTGAATGAAACACCCGATAATATGATTTGAAGATTTCCTGGTGACGTATATGTTCTAGACCTTCTCGGGCTTCGAGCCAGGTATAGTGATGTAGAGCCATCGACGTTTCGGGAGTGTGCATCTCTCCCATGATCAGGATGATGAATGATAAGCAAACTGGCTCGGAGCCCGAGAACGTCTAGAACGAAACACACGATTACTTCTATGTTAACTTTTAACTATTGATAAATAAGGCATTAAATTAGGTGTAACCTAACAAACTTGCATAATGTTTGCCACTTGCTTTTGATGCTTTTGATCCAAGAATCGCGCAGCCAGGAAAGGATCCCTGTTATTTCTAGAAAAACTTGCTACCATTAATGCATCCACAAATGATGGATTATCGGGTAGATCAACAATAATTTTACATCAAAAAAGTGAAAATAAAATTCTATCCAACCAAGGCAAACATTTAGCACGATTTAATGTTGTACTAGACTAAAGATGCTGAACCCTAGAGCATGTGCTCGCTTCGCCTGCACAAGTTATCCCCCACACACATCGCGTCGCCCGCCTCGGTAGCGTAGATGGTAGTATTTCTTCAAGAGGTCCCGAGTTCGAATCTAGGTCAAGACGAATGTCGGGTAACTCTAAGCTCCATGGACCCTGGAGTCATTTGAGCATCATTTCATCCAATTCATTCACCGTCCGATATGACTTAACGTTGGAGGACGTAAATTACAACAACAACAAAAAACACATCGCGTCCACGGCAACCAGACAGCCCTACAGCAAGAGGCGGATGAACATGTACACCTTTCATTTCCCGTATGGAAGAATAACACTACAGGTTCATCACTGGATCTCAGTAACCACTCATAAGTAGGTGGAAGAAGCCGATTTCATCTTCTCCTTTCCCGCATGAGTTGAGAACCTCTATAACAGACGAGGACGCCACAATTCGTTCGCTTACATTGGCAGCGTCTTCAATACGTCTTCTGAAATGGGATTCTAAAATACCAGTTTTTTGTTTTAGTAAAAGCATAACATCACAATGGAATATATATATTCAATATATATTCAATATATATTCTTCTGAAAATGAGTTACTAAAAATATTGGGCTTAATTCCAAGTCTACCTTCCGTAGTTAGTCCACGCTTTGACTGCTAGACGGCACTCGCGTGCTATTCATGCAGAAGATCAGCTAACATCTAACGACGAACACAGCGAGAGAACGCAATAAAATGTGGTTTCGAATTTACCTATGCTGTCTTCTATGTGTAGGTACTGTATGAATGGTACAACAGCATACTCTGGTATCGGAATTTAGAGGATTCTGTTAGTAACCAACAGTTGGTTCTCTTTTTGCTCATGCACAATACGTAGTCACGAAATGAAGTAATCTGTTGACATCTGTGTTCCATTCGTAAATACGAAATTGCGTTTACAACGAAGTATGCGTGATGTAGGCTACATAATATGTACGAATTCGCGTTCACGTTTAAATCATATTTCTTACGCATTTCAACCAGAAGGTATACATGGAAACGTTACATAAATATTTTAATATTTGTGTAGTTCCTAATTCTGATATCTAAAATCAATGTCTTTCTTTAACAGAACTACCGTTAAGAAATCAGACATACCTAAATATTAAAATATTTTAAATAAGTACGATATTACAAATGTCACAACTAAATATTTAAACTTTTTCAGTGGAATAAAGTGCAGTGTGAATATGAATTAAGTTAAAATCTAATTTAACTTGTCGAGAATACCACACAACTTCTAAAAGTTCATTCCGAAGCAAGGAGTTTGTACAACACTGTTTATCTTTTAACAATTAGTCACACATTCAAATGTGATTTTCATTTATTGTACTTATTTGTTAGATAAACACTGTCAGAAAACATAAACAAATTATATTTTAGTTGTTAGGGATAAATAGGATTTTAGGATGTATTTGCAGTTCATATATACCACAAAATAATAACAATTCAACTGTCAAAGTGTACGATTTTACTTGAGTTTATAGGCATTATCTTAAATTAACCAATGCGGCGGAACATATGTAATGTTATATCAGGTGGATCTCATAGCAACACGTCGTTCTTACATAACATATCCATTCCTAAGGAATTGACCAAGCAGCTGTGTGATAATCACTGATTTAACTTACCTATTTGATCACCATGTCCCATGGAAGCCAAAGCATGCAGAAGATCTGGAGAAAGCACGGTAGGAATTCCTTTCAATCTGCCCATTTTGCTGCAGAGTCCCACTAGGCTAGAACAAAACACAAGCGCCGTTGGCTCGATTCGATGACATAACACTGTCTGTTGTTGCACATGACCTTGGCCGGCTTACAGTGGTTTTATCAGAGGATACGTTCAGATACTTATAAGTGTGCGCGCAGAAAACGAGCGGCTCAGTACGCTGCTTGAACTTAAGAGATACTTTTGTTTACTTTAATATTCGCAATACAGGATCGAAAAATGATCATATGGATTCAGAAACGGTATAAGGAGATTTCATAAGACGTAAAGCAACAGTTGGCACTCCAAATAGAATCTAATCAAATAAATATGTGAGAAAAAAAGAGATTATATATCTTACAAATAATTATTTTTGTGAATGCCTAAAAGAGAACAAAATCTACATCATAAATTTTTATTTTGTAAATAATGGGGTAACCTCGTGGATTGGAAATGATTTAGTGGAAAAAGTGAATAACTCCAAATTGTTTAAATGAGCATACATCGTAGCAGTAGCCACCAAGAAAGCAGAAGAAAGAAGATGATCGGGTAATATGCTTTGAATAGAAATTGAAACATTTTCTGAGGAGCCCTGAAAGCAGGAAGTTTTGAATAAATATGGTATTATAGAGGCTCCAACGTTGTGCGGGTATGAAATAAAATTATTGGAAGAAGATTGGAGTTGCTACGGAGGAAAAATGAAACGTTTTAAAACGAAGAGAATGAACTATTAATGAAGCTGCTTTAAAATGGACCAAGAGGAGTAATCGGTAAATAAAACATCAGCTTTGATGTAGGATGAAAGCAAACCCGTTTAAAGAAACTATGAAATGAGGAAAGATTCGAGGTAAAATAAAATAATACCAGAGAGACGAAGTTAATTAAAGGGTAAACCGAAAGAAACACGAAAATGAAAAGAGAGGAGGAAGGAGCTGATAAATGTTCTTGGGCAGAAAATTGCCATTGACTTATTCATTCATTGGCTTGAGTGATAAAATTCTGAATCTGAAATCACTGCCCATTACTTCCCTAACACGATGTTTCATTATATTACAAGAAACTCATAATAGATTTCTACTTATATCACGTTACCGTGAAAAGATTTTCTCGTAACACTGACAACTTTTGCATATGGTCATCTGTTCCTTTTGATCAACCCATGGGATAAACGAGTCTTTAAGTTGACGCCAAGGTCACCCTGGAAAATGTAAAGATATAAAGTGTTTTGAAAAAGGATAGACATGACATTATACAGAAAGGTAAGACTTTAACTATATATTCACTTTACCTAAAAATAAATTTGTATTATAGAAAATACTTTCTTTTATCTCGTATCTCGTGTGGTTTGCTATTTGTAGAAATAATCAAAATTCATTCATAATGAAGCTGACTAATCAAAATACATACGAAAATTGAGAAGTAAAGCTTAGTGGTCATGCTGATATCTTCAACTT